>CM075943.1:58274120-58456228 GCA_038030265.1 Corythucha ciliata
CGATCAATTTCAATCCGTTAGACAAATTTACGAGTTTTTTGATATATTTCGGACCGTCGCGTCGGTGTCCTAGTTTTCGATGCCATGACATCGCGATGTCACTGCTCGAGGCAATAAGTGATAAGGTGATAAGAAGTGTGTTCTCTCTTGTATTCTGTTCTGAAAGTTCATAGAATTTGCTAATAGCATCGTAAAATCGCCAAGGGTGACGAAAGAGTTATTTACTCTGGTTGCAATCGACCTATCCGTTTGGTAACTTGTGCCGGACTTTCTCGGTCGGAGATAGTGTGTCTCCAGACGGCAAAAACCAGACTCTCCTTCGTGTGTGATGATTACAATGAGAATAAAGCCATTGAGGATCTAAAAAAACATGGTCGTTGACTTGAGGAAGGAGATCGATTGGTTCTGTGTGTCTGGCCATGTACTGTCTGAAGAGTCTGTCTGCGTACCAAGCCCCACTTCACGCCGCGCTCTCAGGCCTTCACGGCAATAAATCCCTAATCTGGACCTCAGAAATCGACGAAACTTTCAAACATTGCAAGGAACAGCTCGCTACAGCAACTCTTCTCGCACACCCTGAGCCTAATGCCGACCTCGGTCTATTTACAGACGCCTCCAAAACTCATGTCGGCGCCTCCTTACAACAACGCATCAATGGCTCATGGCAACCCTTAGCCTTTTTCTCTCAGAAATTAACGCCCCGCCAAGCAGAATGGTCAGCTTATTACCGAGAGCTGTACATTTTCGCCATATGTTGAAGCATCAAACTTTCACAATTTATACAGACCACAAACCCTTCACTTATGCTTTTCGTCAACGCAAAGATAAGTTACCCCCAATTCAGCTCTATCAAGTGTATTTTATCGCTCAGTTCTTCACAGAAATTCAACACAACAGTGGCTCAGCTAACGTCGTAGCTGATACCCACACTCGCACCGAATCGTTTGCCATCAGTTCTCCATCAACATTCGATCCTTAAGAGGATCGGATAAGTCCTCGCTCGGGCTCAAAATGAAAATGATGACTTTCGCAATCTAATGGCAAGCGATCACTCACTTCAAATTCAACCAATCGTCATCCCTGGTACCGACGTTCAACTCTTCTGCGATGTTTCGACGCACACTCACTGACCCTATGTTCCGCCTTCCCTTCGCCGACAGATATTCAACTCCATCCACAACCTCAGTCATACCGGTGTCAAGACAACTACAAGGCTCGTCACACAACATTTTGTTTGGACTGAAGATTGCATACCGTGTCAACGTTCCAAATTTACTCGGCTCGTTCATTCACCACTCGGATCCTTCCCTCTACCTTCTCGAAGATTTGAACACATCCACGTGGACGTCATCGGCCCTCTTCATCCTGCTGGTCCCTATCATTACTGGTTTACCATCGTTAATCGTTTCACACGGTGGCCAGAAGTTCACCCTCTCGAAGGCACAACAGCAGCCGAAATATCAGACGCGCTCTCCTCAGCTGTTGGATTGCTCGTTTTGGATCGCCAGTTCGCATCACAACGTCCCAAGGACCGCAATTCGAATCTCGGTTCTTCTGCGCTCTTGGAAGATCGTTCAGTACGCATAGGAGTCAAACGACGAGCTATCACCCCAACTCCAATAGTTTGGTAGGACGATTCCATCGCCAACTCAAAGCAGCTATAATGTGTCACACTGGAATGGCATGACTCCCCATCGTCGATCCATCGTCTTACTCGGCATTGGCAATTCATTTCGCGAAGATCTTAAAGCCTCTCCAGCTGAACTCATCTTTGTCGAACCTTTAAGTCTCCCAGGAAAATGTATCACTCCTCCCACTTCTCCTCCGCTCTTCGAAGACCCCTCCAATGCCCCAATGTCGCCCGACTTCAAACATTAATGTCCAGTTTACACCCGGTGCCTACACCTACAACTACCCACTCATCTCGGAAACCCTTCGTCTTCCAAGATTTGTCGTCCTGTTCACAAGCTTTCCTACGAGAAGACAAAGTACGCCAATCTCTCGAACCCCCATACCGTGGTCCCTACCGTATCGTTCAACGTGACAACAAAACAGTCACACTTTCCGTCGACAACAATGCAGTAAGCGTTAGCATCGACCGGGTGAAACCCGCTTACTTGCTATCGTCACAAGAAACACCAACCATCACGTCAATTAGAAGCGTGCAGCTAATCAGGATTTTGTATCTCTTATCTTTCGGAAGGCATTCGTGTTATCAGTTCATTGTTTTCTCTATGAGAAGTGGAATAAATCTTAAGTTTTTCTCGCTTTTTCTAGGAACAAGGTAATTTTGAAATCTTATACTTTTATGGTTTATTGAAAGCTAGTTTTAGAATTGAATTAATACATTTTTAACTTCTAGATGGTAGCTGAAGTGAAGGAAAGGCGCGGTGAGCTGAGGGCCCTCGTCGGAGGGTTCGACCCAAGTTCATCCGTGGACTCGGAGTTCTACCATGATATGTCTCAGCTGCCGAGTGTCTCGTTTGTGGACGTTATGGCGTATTTATACGTTCAAAAAAGTGCCTACACTGCCGAGGAACTTAAAAGTGTGAAGTCGAGTGACGCTTACAAACTTGCCTTGTGCAAGTGGGTCCGGGAAGTGTCCCTTAAAGTAGTAGGTGACTACTGTGCCATGGAGGGATAATTAATTACGTTTTCATAATCAGTATTGAAAGTTCAAGCACAGTTGGGTACCCGACTTGGAGGCCTTCCCTCCAACTGATTAAGCATTCTCCCCTTCAAAATCCTCCTTTATACTAAGCAGAGTACTTGTGGCTTCATATTAATCTACTTAAATTACCTTGAGTAAATGAGAAGACTCACAAATAATAAAAAATCACCTCATCACCATACAAAACTACGTATTCTATGCCTTCCGCAAAGATAAGACTGTCAAAATAATCGATTAGTTTGATAGGCCGCTCGACGCTAATTGATTCACTCCCCTCTCCGCCAACTACTGCGAAGCCTCGCCTCGTGACCCGAGTTCGCTTCGCCTTGTAATCCGGACCTCCGGTCTCCGAGGGGGACTGTTTTGGCGTCAATTAACGATTATTTTATTTTTTATTTTGATTTACCCCCGTCACATGATTAACACTTTTGGGGGGAAGAAGAATAATATAGGGTTAATGAATATATTTTCTCAAGTTTGAACTCACTGGTTCAATAAAACCGTCAACCTCACTGAGGAAAAAATTGACGTCGAACACCGCCACGACAAGGGAAAAATTTGTGCGAAAGGTCACGCCAAGGGCAAACTTTAGGTGAAATGTCACATTGAGAGAGAAAAACTCTTTCAAAAGGCAACGGCACAACGAGTAAACTACGCTAAATGCCCCACGGCGGGCAAAACGCAAAATTCGGGAAAAAACTCACGCGAACCACCACATTTGAAGCAAAATTAACGTGAAATGATGCGTCAAGGGCAATAAAAATATGCAAAATGCATCACCAAGAGCAAAGTTAAGGTGACGTATTGTCAGTTTTATGAAAAAACTCGTTGGTTTCACGAAAAAAATTGTCAATTTCATAACGAAATTGTCTGTTTTATGAGAAACTTTCAATTTTATAAGACATCTCAATCTTATGAACATAATGGTTGATTTTATGAGGAAACTTTCAGTCTAAAAAGTGTCAATTCATTGAGTAAATCGTCAAATAAATAACGAAATTGTCAATTTTATGAAGAAAATGACGTATTGTATGAGGAATTTTCAATATAATAAGAAAATTGCCCTTTTTGAATGAATTATAATTTTGTAAATAAATAATTGTTAATTCGAATTGGAAATTGTTACTTTCAAGATGAAATCGTAAATTTTCTAGGAATCGCTAATTTTATCAACAAATTGACGTTTTTATAAGCGCATTGTCAATTTAGTTAAAAATTACTCAATATGAAGCAGAAATTGCCAATTTGACGTGGAAATTGTCAATTTCACGAAAAAATTATAAATCATCTACAATAATTTTATTTTTTGTCCTTGGAATTTATTAATTTGCCCCATGAATCGATGGGCTATTGCCCTTTCGGTGATTATTGTTGATACAGTAATTGGTTAACACTTACTTTGGTTTTAAACATGTTGTTTTTAGTATGATTTGCTAATTATACGCAGAAATGATCAATTATAAAATTAGAATTGTCAATTTTTACTTCCATGTTCCCCACGGGAATAGAAGTACGATGTTCGGGAAATCAAGTCCGATACGACTTCACATTATTTTATGAGGAAATTATCAGTTTTATGTAGAAATTGTTCATTTTATGAGGAAATTGTTGATTTTACGAGGAAATTGCTACTTTTATTAGGAAATCGTCAAATATATGAGGAAATTGTCAATTTTATGAGCAAATTATATGTTTTACGAGTATAGTATTATATGTTTTACGAGGGAATTGTCAATTTTATGATGGAATAATCAATTTTATAGGGAAATTGTCTATTTTATGAGGAAATTGCATATTTTATGAAGAAATTGCATGTTCTATGAGAAATTTTCAATTGTCAATTTCAGAAGGAGACTGTCAATTTTATGAACAGCTAATTTCAGGAAATGTGTTTGACAGTAAACCGATTTCACTTTGTGTCCTATTTCAGTGTCCAATTGTTCCGATTTTACGCACTACGATTTACTAGGTCATATATAGGAATACACTAGGTCAATTTTTAACACCATTTGACTGAATTATACCTATGTAACATAGGCAAAAATAGGAGATGGAGGGGAAACTCTTATGTCCCACGAATAGCCATTTGACTGTATTAGTACTTAGTTGAACGTTGTTGTTTTTTACCTCTTTTCCGGCCTTTGGGGTTCCTTAATTTCCCAGTGTTTCAATCATCAGAGATTGAGAACTGTGTCCGTCTAGCAACTGTGTGACGTGTGGATTGGGCTCCTTAAGCCGACTGGTGTGGATGCGTTTATTTGTGAAGTGTTCCAAAAGAGTCAGCTCCGCTCAAGTGCATTTCTCACTCTCCTACCGTCAGACTAGGGATGATCTAATTTGCGGAAAACCAGCAATGCTTGCGGAATCGACATAGAAAATTATCCGAGGACGCTGAAAATGCATTCAGTTACCACTCGCATTGATCTGAAGAATATTTGCTGACAGTTGTCTCGAGTTATCGAAAAGTACTAGTACTTCTTCTCGAGGAGTAATTTGCGGAAACGATATGTAAAAAAATTGGAGGACGCTTAAACAACACACAGTTACTGCTGACGCCGCGCTGTTTGACAGAAGATTTGCTGAAGGGGGAAATGTTCAAGTGTAGAAATGTGGAAATGTTAAAATAATTCCAACTCATAGTATCAGGCTAGAAGCAACTCAAAAATGAGCGTTTCGCGTTGCAGTTAGGCATATTTTCTCGACTCCAAGCGGCCCGGCGAAGTCCGCCTGTACCGAGCCGCTTCATTGGACTTCTGGCCCGTGGATTGCGTGATCATCATGACTGGGGAAAATTGGTTAAGCTTCTGTAAGCGGGCGAAAGTGGCTTGTAACATTGCGACTGTGTCAATATCTTCAACTACTAATTTTTATTATTCAGTGAATGTTGAAGTAAACTTTAGGAACCTAATTAAATGTTTTTTTTTTTTTTTTTTTTTTTTTTTAAGTAAAAACATTCTTTTATTGCACTTTTGCCGACTAGTTTCGGGCTATGCACCCCATTATCAAGGCATCCAGGCAAAAACAATTCTCTCTGTCTCATATGTCAACAAAAAATTCCCAAAAATCCCGAGGACGGACGTATGTACATGGAAACTTGTCTCTCAACTCTTCTCGATGTTGAGAAGAGTAGGGGGGTAGTGTGAGGGGGTATGCACCCTATTATCGAGGCATCCGATAATTTAATCTGATCCCCCCCCCCAGGACAAATTCCTACCTACGCCCCTGGCTTGAACAGCTAAAAACAAAAGCACCAAGCTTCTTTGTCATAACAACATAACAAGAATTAATGTTAATAATATGTTGTGAAAAAAAAAAGGTGGAAGAATTTTTTAAGTCTTAAAATAAAACTGCTTGAGGTTCGTAAGGGCCCGTTCACACGAGCCACTCACGCGTGGCTGGCTGTGGCGGACACTAACGCGCCACTTTTTAAAAAACGTTGCCTTCAATGGGAGCCACTCACGCACCAAAAACGCGTGGAAGTGGCTCCGTGAGAACGCTCCCATTGAAGGCAATGTATTTCTAAAGGGGCGCGTTAGTGTCTGCCACAGCCAGCCACGCGTTAGTGGAAGGAAGACCAAGTCCCAGGACCGTTGAAACGACATTCTTATTGGTTAACAAACTTTGAGTCAGTAAAGCTGCGCCATTATGAGACGTTTCCACGTATGTCTTGCAAATACGGTCCCCATGGCCATGACACCATAGTTCAAATAGATTTTTCGACAAGTCATTAGACGCCCTGTTACATCTGCACCTAAGAGCAGTTCGATAGGTCCTTCAGTCGTATCGTTGAGTGTGATACCTTTCCGTGTCAACTCGTCCATCCAAGTTCCTTGTGATACACTAGCGATTGTGCCTGCTATTACTTCTTGTGAAAACAAATCGAAATTGCAAGCATAGTCCGATTCCAAACTATAGACACGGACAGTGAAAGCGTCATGAACAGACGTGTCCTGCGTGAGACCACCAAAGAGCGACAGTTTCAGCTCTTGTAGATATTTCGCAACGTACACCAAAGCCATAGCTGCTTCAACCCACAAGTAACTTCTTTCTGAACTTGAATCAAATAACACCCTGACACGTCTCTGAAAACCGTTGCCGTTCAGGAGCACCTGTAAGGTTTCCAACAGTACTAGTTTTTGAATTCCTACTGCTGCCAGTACGTGTTCTATACGAGGTTCACCCTTCTCCAGCGACAATTTTGACTCTTCCGCTTTTGGGTTAATCCAAGGACACATGCTATTCACGTGTCGACGACTACATGTGGGACACGATAATTTGGCCTTGCACCATCTGACCATCACCAGACCACGTGGCCTGAGTTCAGACAAGCGAAACACCAACGTTTTGCAATGACAAGCTTGCGTCGCTTTTCATACGGTATTTTGAAGGACTTGGGACAAGTGGCATATGGCCGCACAGGATTCTGGGGCAACATCAAACGACTCCAACGCACGTAGGTGTACTTCTAGAGTGTCGTACAATACCGAGTGGGGGGTGTTATTATTCGTACGCGTATTCAGAATAATCAATTTCAACATTTCTCTGACGTAAACCTCAACCAGCAGGTCTCTAAAAGCCTGTACAGCCTTCGAGTATAGTTTTCCTGTGTCTGAGGGTAACTCGAAACGAGTTGGCTAGCTCACGATCCCTCGGTAGTGGCCTGCCACAAATAGTTTATCGACGAATCGTTTTATCGACAGGGTCTAAAGATACGTCCCCATCGATTTGCTGGAACTGGTTCCAGAATGGAAGCCATTCCTTAACGTCACACGAGAATTTCTTCACCTCGACCTTGAGAAGCTTGAACTTGATGTTGTAGTTCGAAGAGGCACGGCTGCTTAATCTACCATCACTATTGAAACTCTTATCTTCTTCATCGTCATTTGCTTCCGATCTCATGGACGCCCTGACAGAGACGTATGTGAAACTTTCTAACAAACTCGTCTGTGACTTTACTCTCGGTCTCTAGATTCTCTTCCTGAGCGGTTCCTCCAACATACCCTCAAAAATAACTTCATCCAACTTACAAAGCTCTTCAACTTTTTTTCTGAGGGTACAAAAGAGTGCATCTAGCTCCGAAGAATCACAGTCGTCATCGGCTAACTTTCCCTCTAACACGTTGCTCAGTTTAGTGAACCCAGCTCTCCAAACTCTACGTTTTTGACTTCCTACTGGATGTCTTAGGCTTTTCTTGCTTTTTCCACCGTTATTACGTCACTGTTCACGGTCGCAACACTGTTCGGACAGCCTCACTAAACGCCCGGGAACTTCATATTAGTAAAACAGACTTAGGGCACGTTCACACGAGCCATCCAACCGAAATATAAACCTCCTCAGAGAGACGAAAGAGGGCACTGTCGAGTTTCACGAGGAGGTCGTGAGGCCATTGTTTACAGGCTTTTACGTCGATAACTGTTTGCACAGCGTCAGAAATTCGTCAGAGTTGCAAAAGGTTCAGACCACGGCTGTGGAAGTCCTAAAGCAAGGCTGTTTCGACCTGAGAGGGTGGGAGAGTACTGGCGATGAGAGATCACTCGAAGTTCCCACCTCAAAAGTTCTGGGCATGATTTTGAATCGACACGACGATGCTCTTGCCCTTGGATGACCTAGACGTTGAAAGAGTCACGAAAAGAATGATCTTGTCCGTGGTACAAAGAATCTTCGACCCATATGATTTACGGCGCCAACGACAATGACCCCGAAGATCTTGTTGCAGAGTCTGTAGCAGACTAAGATGCGTTGGAATGACGAAGTCGACCAAGAAACTTCAATAGCGTTTTTGTCTTGGTTCAAAAAACTGTCATCGCTTGCGCTTATCCGGATTTATCGGTGGGCTTTCGGTTCTGAAACGGATGAAATATCGTTCCACGTGTTTTTCGACGCCAGCAATGAAGCTTATGCGGCGGCCGTATTTGTACGGGTAGAACCCAAGACAAAACCTGTTTTTTGCAGGTTAGTAGGCTCTAAGTCTCGAGTGGCTACTCTAAAACGACGACTATCTCACCATTCATCAACATCAGATCGAAGCAACGACCAGCAGAACGAGTGGATGACTTCACTTGACTTGATTTGAGTTTCAAACTGTGCACTTCACGCTGATTCAACGTCCTCTCCCTTCATCCATCACTGAATTCGAGTGAAGATGCGTAGTGCTGGCACGAATAAAGTAGGAAAAAAATTCTCACAAAATACGACACAATAAATACTTATTTATAACGAAAAGTTACGTGTCAGGAACATAACTTTTCTAGCCGTCACTTGCTTGCCAACCAATCGGAATTGTCATTTTTCACCTTCTCCGTCCTCCACCGCTCACTCACATTTTCTTCTCCCCACCTGACGAAAAGTCAGCTCTTTCATGGAACCAATAAAAGTGTGAGACTTCTCTTCATTTGATGCTCACCCTCCCCCTCCCCTCTCTTTTGTGTGCACGTCCCGATGTTTCCTTTTTCCCCCACATTTCACCTCCACCCCTCTCCACCAATCCACACTGACACTCCTAGACTGATTCTTCTTCGTCTATTTCTTTCTCTTCTCCGATATTAGTTTCTTCAAAAGTTACCCCGCTTCAATGAATCGCGTCGAAACTCTTGCCGAGCGTGAACGCGTGTCACCCCATTCTAGTGGGACAACACTGGCTATATTGAACTATTTCCCACCCCCCTCTCACTTCAGATTTTACTCATTTCTAGGTCGGTTATTTTTCTCCAGGAACCCTCCTTCACCGCTTTACTAGTTGATACTAACACAATAGCTGTCGATGGGTTAAATAAGAGAAAAAAGAACAATGCCCGGAGAAGTTCAATTCAGTACAAAACTTTACCCCACAAAAATTTAAATTAAATCGACAACGGGAGGGAAAAAAACTACGGGTAAAATACAATGCACGTTTTCCTAAAGTACGTGCTTTTGAATATTCATTAGTGGCGGATAGTGGTTGGTTGAACTTTCTCGACAATCGAAGCTATACCCTTCACCGTGAACCCTTCCAATCCTCTCACGATCCTCAAAACCTCTTTGATGACCTTGAAAATCACCAAAATCATAACAATCTCTCTCATTCAATTTAATTTCCTTCGACTTCCTCACTCTCACAACTGTTGTCCCTCGCCCGGAGGACCGGAAGGAGAACGTTTCCCCAGCTTAAAAAACATTTTTTCTTTCCTTTTTACACGTCTCGTTTCACGAGCATTTTTAATGAGATAACGTGAATTGACGATTCCTAAAGGAGTGAGCTCCCTTTTCATTCCCACCAGGACACTAAAATGACGCATATTATGTATAGACGGGAGAGGGTTTTAACACTGCACTTGTGCTAAAAGCCTCTGCGTGAAACTGTATTAATCTTAGCCACACAGCTTTTAATGCTTCGCTTTAGTTTTGAGATGTTGAGCACGCGTACTTTTAAAATTAAGACGAGAAATTGAGTTTTCCGTTCTCACTGCTCTATAGGAACGGCGCATCATTCGGTTGACTGGCTTCAAAGCTTTTGAAGAACAATGACTCTGTCAAGCCCAGTTCCTTGTTTTTATATGAAACGAATAATAATAAGAAGAAAAATAGATCGTCGAGAATGATTTTAGAGATTATCATTGCTCAAGACAAGAATGAAAAGGAAACAAAAAACGCACAATAGAAAGAAATCTTGGCTCATTTTGGCGGAACAAATTTGTTTAAACAATTACACTGCGAAAGGAAATCTTGCGAAATTGAACGATAATTTCGATGAAAAATGATGATAACAATTACATGTAAATTTCAAAGTAAAATACAAAAAAAAAGTGAAGTAACAAATAGTATGGAAAGGGGAGCGGAAAATAATGAAACGGAGGAAGAACACGCGAGAGCTTTCAATAGCTGCTGCTCTAATTTACATTGTTTTTTTAACAGTGGCAATTATACGTTTGGTGAGGTTGAACTAAATCATCGTTCCATCAGCTTTAGAGGTTCAATCACAAGGATCTGAAACCAAAAATCAGTTATTTTCGTTCCGGGAAACAGGGGCGCGCTTTTCCAATTGTCTTGATGGTTTTAACGCGAATTAAAGTTAAAAAAAAAAACAAAAAAAAAAAACACTTCTATGCATGACTATTAGCTCTTTTACTCAATTTCAACCACGAATTTGCCTCAAAAAACCTCAAATTGGTGTTTTCTCAATTTTAGCAGTGAATGCGCGATTTTAGCCGTGATGAACGACAAAGATGACGGGGGCCAGACCCACCAAACATTCGCGAAAAAATTGCACCGAATGTGCGGTGCAGTCAGTGAGGGGCCGTTCATCGGCTCCGTACTCGACTTGGTTGCCGTGCTGATGAATATAGATACCGAGCAGCACAGGCATCTGAAGCTCTGAAGTCGAAACTGAACTGCACCTTCGGTGCAATTTTTAGCGGTAAATTAACGATTTTCCCGCATAATAGCCATAAAGCGACTTATCTCTATTTTAGCCGTACAGTTAAATACGAGCGTATCGAATCAAGGAGAGGTCCCTTAACCCCATAGGAAATAAATTTAGACAGCAACAGCTTATGCGGGACCAGATCAAACGTTTTACTGAAGTCAGTATAAACCCCATCAACCTGGGCGTGCTCCATATGAAGGCACCAGCAATGTAACTCTGAATGCATAGTAGATTCAATTCCGTAGAACGGTGTTTTATGAAGCCGAATTGCTGAGCCACCACAACACTATCTATAAGCGGTGGCTATACTGTTCAATCACAAGAGATTCCAACAACTTCGAGAGAACAGAGAGCTCAGCGATCGGCCGATAATTTCCCACATCAGAATGATCACCCGACTTGAACACGGGGACAATTACACAATCCTTCAGACTCAGAATTGACAGAAAATCGTCAACGCCTTCACTAACTCGTCAGCACAAGATCTTATTATGGAGGGATAACGTTGATCAAATCCAGCACCCTTATTGGAATCCAAATTCACTATCGCGGATGGAATGAAGCGGCGGTAGAAATTAATCTTTCCGAGGAAACGCCTTAGTCCTTGAGCTGTGGATGGACGAGGAAATTCTTGGAGAGCTGTAATGCGCTGCGAGGGTGGTTGGATAATGCATTCACTTGAAACTTCGTATCCTAAGAACAGGAGTTTTGGAGTGCCGATAATAACATTTGTCTGCGTTGACGAGAAGACCGTGGTCTCTGAAAAGCTTGAAGACTTCGCGAAGATGAGAGCGATGTTCGTCGGCGTCTCTCGAGAAAATGAGAACATCATCTATGTATGGATAACAAAATTCAAGGCCATGAAGTACCTCGTCAATGAAACGCTGAGAAGTTTGGCCGGCATTACGAAGGCCGAAGCCCATAGAAGGGAATTCGAATAGGCCGAAGGGAGTTGTTATGGTGGTTCTGGGAATATCTTCCGGAGCGACGGGAATCTGATATTGTATACTTTGACTAGATCAATACTTGAGAAGATGGTACAGCCTCGAAGGCGATGAGAAAAATCGTGTATATGTCGTACCGGGTAACGGTCGGGAATGGTCCTGGCGTTCAAAGCGCGGTAATCACCGCAGGGCCGCCAGCCTTCGCCTTTTTTAGGTACGAGATGAAGTGGTGATTACCAGGGGCTGTCCGATCGATGGGTTATTCCGGCACTAAGCATAATAGCGAATTCGGCCTTTGCGACTTGAAGGCGTTTGGGATCTAGGCGTCTAAGACGAGAAGAGAGAGGTGGACCAGGCGTCGTGTTGTTGAAGTGGAGTCGAGTGAGCTCAGGAAACTCATTGATAATCGAAGATAACGGAGATGATGCGTCGGTAATCATTTTGAGGCTAGGTTGTGTGGACTTATCGAGAT
Organism: Corythucha ciliata; assembly: GCA_038030265.1. Lineage (NCBI taxonomy): Eukaryota > Metazoa > Arthropoda > Insecta > Hemiptera > Tingidae > Corythucha > Corythucha ciliata. Next base: position 58,286,609 of record CM075943.1, read on the forward strand.
GGCCAAAAGAGGACAGACCAGTGATGGAATCAACGAGGCGACGATTTCGACAGTCTCGTAAAAGTGAAAAATGGGCGATGAAATCGGAACCAATGATAGGTACGTCCACATCGGCGATTACAAAAGTCCATGTAAAGTCACGACGAATTTAATTTGAGAGGGATGAAGCCATACGTGGGGATTTCGGAGTTATTTGCTGCCATTAAATTGTAGTTGATGCGAGTACGGCATCGAGGTAGAAGGCGACGAGGAAAACATAAATCGCATCCAGTGTCGACTAAGAATTGGATTTTTGTTAAGCGATTGACGACAAATAAGCGGTGTCCTGAGAATGGGCAGACTGCGGCCGCTACTGCTCGCCGCTCTGAAGATTTTTTGCTTGTCTACACAAGTGAGTTCAAACAAATATACTGGAGCTGTGGTTAACCACCAGAGAGCTCAAAACTAGACCAGTTATGTTGACATTTTGCCCCATTCCCATCACAGCACAGTTCTGGATTGTACACACAAGTGAGTTCAAACAAATATACTGGAGCTGTGGTTAACCACCAGAGAGCTCAAAACTAGACCAGTTATGTTGACATTTTGCCCCATTCCCATCACAGCACAGTTCTGGATTGTACAATCATTTTTGACAATTCACTTTGTGAGTGTAGAGTGCATTGACCAGAAATATTCGAGGGCAATCGCCATCAAGCATGTGACAAAGCCTTAAATAACGTTCTTCCGAATTGTTTGCTAATATTGACATTATTTGCGCGTAAATAAACATCCCTTCAGTCACGCTACACGCCTGTCTATATTATTTCACCCCTCTGAAATTGTGTTTGAAATATTTCGATTTCCTAGAAAGAAAATAAATTGATTTCTTGAAAAGGTCAATTTCGCTAGGGCGAGTCAGAAAATAGTGAAATAGTGGAGGTCTGAAAATGTAAAAAAGGAGACAAGCTGTTTTTTGAAACGTTTTCATTTTCACTCTTTCTCCACCCTCTTTCCATGATAATGTATTTTTGTATAATGCATTTTTATTGTATTTACGCCAAAATAATACCTTTCGGACTTTATTCCTTTTTAACCAATCTCTGTCCAACTTTCCAGAAAACCGCGATTGTGAGAATAAAACTTTATTAATTAAATGCGAGACAGATTATGTAGGATGAAAAGGTGTGGTTAAAAGGGTAGTGAGGATGGAATCTGTGATGGAAAGAGGGCGTGGTGGTGGAAGTGTAATGGAAAGTGGGCGGGAGGGGTGGTGGTGTTGTAGCGAAGTTGTCGGTACAGAGTAAAGGAGAGAGGATGAGATGTGAAAAGTTTTTCAAAACCACCATCCCTTGCCTCTTCTACCGTCACACCTATATACACAACCCGTTCACTACAACAACCCCTCTCTAACATTTACCAGACAACTTCCACAATAACCCCCTTCACTGCCACTACATAGTTTGTTCGTCACCTTTTCCCCTTTTTTACTTTTAAAGCACGCGCCAATGATTGGTTGTAGATCGTGGATGGTGTGGTGGGTGGGGGGTCGGAGGGTAGCTGAAAAGACTTTTCTTGTTTTATAGTGAAAGCTGGCGTCTGAATAGCCATGGTTGGAATTTAGTGTGAGAGGACCAGGTAAGGGTGGTTTTCAAGTCGTTGAAACAAAAGTGAGGGACTGTGTGATCGGGGTTCTCAGTTTTCGAACTTTTCGTAGGTGATCGTGAGGCGTTCAAGAGCAGTTTTGAAAGTTTGGTGTGACATTGTCACTTTGACATTGTCACTGAGGGGGTGTAACAGCGAAGTTGTTTACATCGCGAGGGAGGTAATTTCAGGCCTCTTTCCAAGCGTTGTTATGGAAAGTACCAATTAGCGTTAAAACTAAGTCCGGAAACCTAAAGCAGGATTCGCAGCCATCATGCACGCTTCCGATCCGGCACCAGTCATACATTCGGAAGGATGTATGGAGAGAGAAATAAATATAACGGGCCTTGCAATGCATCCTACGCAAATCGGTTTGGCATTCAAAGTTTCTGGAACATGATTTGTGGAATCTTGGATGCCAGATACGAATAATACACTGGAGAGAGCCGGATTTCCACAAGAGTGTTGTCATTATAAGACCACGCCCGACCCCATTAAGATTCTTTTAATATTAATAAAACATGCTTGTGTGTGACGCTCTTTTCTGATGAAACTTTGCTCTCTTTTTAGTAAACATAATCGTATACCCACCGACTTAGGTTGCTTTAAGTGACGCGGTGTCCGGCCTGGAAATTATGAAACAGTTGAATAGACGGATAGCAGAAGCTTACAGATCCTCAAAGCTAATAGTAATTATCGTGGACATTATCATCCCTTTCCCACCTTTCCCAGGCAAACTCAATGAAAATCACAGGCGCAGCAGAAGAGGGGAGCATTGTATGTTTAGGTATTTTGTACTCTCATTTTGTTCCGGTGACATTTATAATTAATTAATAAGCAGCGCATTTTCCTTTACCAGAATTAATCAATATTTGATGTTGTCTCGATCTATTAGCCAACGACAGTGTACGCTTCATTATACTGAGTGGGTACTGAGCCCTTTTACATTGAATTTATTTAATTTTATGAATAGTCCAGACAAAAATTACCCCTAATGATCGGCTCACTTTACAAAAGGTCTAATATTATTTATATTTTTTTAACAAGGTAGCAACAAAATCGGCTTCACAAGAAAACGTTAATAAAAATCCACGTAAGATCCTTGTTCGACATTCCCTCCGTTCTCAAAGAATCAGGAAGTGAATTCAAGGAACTTTCAAATTAAGCCCTAAAAACTCTTTCTAGCATTAAAAGCACTACAGATGGCCCGCCCACAGAATCTTTGGATTCATTACTAATAGTACAACATATTACATCAAAATTAGATCAAACATTGTTTTCAAAATGCTTCAGTGCCAGGTGTAATTCACCAATCAGTGTCAAAAGTTTGACAAAAGCTCTTCATCGAACTGTCTCAGCGCTTTACGCTAAGTCGCGTCGTACTCTCCCGTAAAATCCCTCAATGATTGCGTGTTTTCCCGCGCCTAAAATTCTAAATGACATCGTAAATGTTCTCATTGGCTTTCAGTTGTTTCCCGTTGCCCTGACCGGAGATATTAAGCGAATATGTTTTTACAGATTCGTCTTGACCCCGAAGATTGTGATTATCAACGAACTCTGTGGCTCTTTTCGTCCTGAAGATGATGTTGGAGTGTAGAAGCTCTTGACTGTGACTTTCGGCGTTAGCAGTAGCCCCTTCCTGGCTATTCGCACCTTGTTGCAACACTCAAACGGAGGGTAAATAATTTAAAACGGCATTGGATGCGCTATCCCGTCAAATTAGTGTTGATGACCTTCTAACTTCGTGCCCATCTGTGGACATCGGCCATCGCCTTACGGCAGGAATTGTCACAAATTCTTACTAAGGGAGGATTTTTCATGCGGAAATGGGCCTCCAATCCCCCCTGAGGTACTCATCGACATCCCTGCCGAAGATCTTCGGAGCATCGGAAACCTGCCGTTGGGAACAGATAGCCCTTGTGCGTATCGTTTCGTTTCACCCTTTTTTAAATTGTGCGTGTCTGAGTCTGAGTTCCGTTATTTTATTTATTTATTTTCTTTCCTCGCAGTATTGCACCCGGTCTTCGAATTCGACGAAACATCCGGAGGGGACAGGACGGTTCAACAGAATGAATCCAAATAATATTGAAAGAAAACAGAAGGGAGAAAAAGCGCGAGTGCATTACTCTTTCGAAAACAATTTTTTTTATATGTTGTCAGTTCCACCTTTTTCAAGCGGGTATATTGTTTTTTACATTTTGGTGGCGTCCAAGACAGGGAGGGTGTTGATTTTCACGTACTTTTAAGCCGGATTCGGCTGTATTCATGAATTATAAACCCATGTGTAAAAGCAGCGTTTTTCAAATTTTAGCAACGAATAACTTCTTTTGATTATTTATTTTAGATGCGAATGAGTGTATTTTATGTAATTTAACTGAGAATCAGTGCCTTAGTTTAATTTCTGCCGCGTAGTAATTTTAGTTGATGTGAACTGTAGCGATTTGTCTCAATTTTAAATGCGAATTGGGATTCACAAAATTTGTGCCCCATTACTATAGTTTTCTTTTATCCTTAGCTTATCCATGAGCACCCTGTTACTTACGTAAGAAGTGACCTGAATTATTTTCATAGAGGCACACTGAAATTCAATTTCCCATTTTACCGGGAGCATCTTCATAAAACATATCACTTTGATATTTTGTATATGTACAAAGAAAAGGACGGAGTGAGAGAATCAAAACCAACGATTTTCCTTCGGCTTTAGTCGAGCTTTCCTTTTCAGAAATACGCCCAACTTATCCTATTCGCTTCAAGTTAAAAGGAACGTAAGTTATAGCTTTTAGGACTCACCCCCTCCTCTCGACCCTCACCAACTCGCGTTCACCAATCTCATGAAAAGCCCCTTTTGCATTTTCTGAAATAAACTTCACGACTGTACAAGAAGTGGGAAGAAAAGGGAGGAAGGCTAAAACTAAAGTATAAGGATAGGAGCGTTTTCATGAACTTTACCTCCCTCCCCTTTTTGCATCGTTTACCAAAACCCGCCAAAAAGTCCATGGCACAATTCAAGGAGAGTATCGCCTTGCAGTGAAATTGTTTATTATTAAAAACTTGAAGCTAAACGCGTTTTAGCGAGTATAACTATTAATCAGAATACCCCTCCCCCTCACCACCATCAATAACATCCAACAGCCTACAGTCATCGTCGCCACCCTACAACCTACTTTTAGGTATTAAGCTAATGAATTTAGAATCCCTAAAGTCCGAAACTTCTCCTTCACCCCACACCTCCCAACAACCGATAATACCCCCCCCCACTCCCACTCCTTGCCATTCAGCACAACACCACACACCATGACCTCTTTTTAAGGCTTCCCTTCATCCAAAAAACACTGCCTAACTCACTCGCTTTACTGCGCAGCTGTGCAGTTCTTTAGCTTTATAAACCTGTGGGGCTGCTTTGCTATTTTTCTCCAACCTTTTTTTTTTTTCACTTTTTTCCCCCTAACAAGAATAATAATAAAATGACTTTAAGACTTCGACCTTTCATTATTTTTCAAGTTGTTTGCTTTTAATTTCACGCATAGAAGGAAAGCATGGAGATAGAAGTGCACAAAAAAAAGGGCTAAACATTATTAAAGTAAAGAAAAAAAGCGTGTTTTTGAGAGGCTCATTTAATAACGATGTTTGGGCCTGGTTTTCATGCTATTCCTATGTACACGTAAACAAAGATTCTTAGTGTGGCTATATGGTGTACTCATGGCAAGGGTGAGCAGTGAAGCAGGGGGGTGACCTAAAAACTCAATGGCGTATACAAAAACTGAGGGAATGGAGTATTTGAAAACGTTATTCCTAGAATTTTATTCAAGCGAATTATTTCAAGGGAAACCTTTCAAAGTGAGTAAATATAGAGAGATTTTAATTTTTTCCTACGCAAGTTAGGAAAAATCCTCACAGCTTCGACCTCGCCGTGGCCCTCTCCCACCGTGTACATGAAAATCTTTGCAGTTTTCTACGAACATTGAGCTAGTCTCGAGTAATTTCCTACTTTTCATTTATTATTCATTATGAGAAATTTTCCTGTTTTCACCTACACGTGTTCGACACCTATGGCTAGGTCATTGAAATTGTAACATGCAATTTTTCAGATATTCAGCCCACGAAACTAGCGAATTTTGATGTAATTCAATGAATATTCAACAAAATTTGAAGCGATCTCGGGGGTTGCGGAAGCAAGGTCTTCGTCCACTGAAAGAAAGGCTCCACAACCACCACTAGAAAGGAGGACTATTCCAGGAATTAAAAAAATTAACTGAAACTTGAGATTTCCCTGGAATTTAGACTTGGATTTATAGTTTCGCCACTGATGTTCATGACGCTTATTGAGCGGTCTTATAGGGTCGGATGGACTCAGGGCTATATGCGGTCCTTATACAATAAAAAGGACTGTGGCGAACTATTTGGATTATATTTAGACACAAAACTAGCAATTTTCATTTCAGGTTCACAGTTTTTTAACAAAAAAATGTGTAGCAACTTCACTGTGGAGAGGCTCCAATTTCTCAGTTCAGCAGCTTCTTGGTTGTTGAATTGATTGCCTAGTCTACTTAGTCATTCAACGAAACGTTGATACGATTTTGCTGCCTCCCCCACCCCATAAAATATTGATTTCACTGCTGTTTATCCTTGCGAACGGGCACTTTCGTGATTATTAAACCCAAAACATGCTTTAAACGGATATTTGGCCTTGAAATTTGCCATGCCCAATCGATGGTTTCGTTGGTGCTAAAGTAAGAACGATATTCCAGTACCCTACAGCAAGTTACAGTGAAAAACCAGGAGGAACTTCAAATATTTGTAATCTGACATTCTGTAAAACCATTTTCGCGGGTTACACTCGCTAAACAACCATCTCAGTGCATTTTTCTGTCAAAAAGCTAACATTTTTCGGGTCTTGCTCACTAATAAGTTAAGATTCGCAGATTATTGTTACCAAAAAACCAATTTTGTGGGGTCGCTTCATTCAAAAGCCCCTTTTGCAGATTTTTACACTAAAAAAAAAAAAAAAAAAGTTTGGCTCACTAAAAACCATCAATTCATTTGATGTCGTTCTTTCGAAAACAATTTTGACCGATTTTCCTCACAAAAAAAATGGCTCGCAACAACAAAACAAGACCCAGCCCTGCAAAATTAAGATAGAACGAGCCCTCTGCACAAAAACTGGTTCTTGAAGATGCCAGAATCGTTGATTTGGCTTTTGAAGACGGCCAAAACCCGTGAATTTAGTTTTTTTGGAGAGTCAAACAGGTTTTGAATGCGTGGCCTATTGCAGGGGTGGGCAAAATACTTATGTATTTAAAATACTTTGTATTTTAAATACAAAATACGTATTTTGTAATTGTATTTAAATACTTTTGGAAAAGTATTTGTATTTCTGTATTTAAAATACATTTTTGAAAGTATTTTGGGCTTTGTATTTGAAATACATTTTCAAAAGTATTTTGTATTTCACACTCAACGAAAATAAAAATACAAATACTTTTAATTTCAAAGTTTTTTAGTTTCCACTTCTTCGCCTCCATTCACCAGTATAACCTAACCTAGTGAAACCATATTTGGCACAAAAACCCGGTGTATAATAACCGCCTTCGATTGACGTTTTCATTTTTCGAAAAAGTGGAGAGGGAAGGGTAGTCACGGTGGGAGGTGGAAGTTCCGAATTCCTTGTTAGCACAACTGCCGCAAAAATGATGCTGGCGGATGGAAACTTGGCACAAAAATGGATCTTACAGAGCCCTAGCCTAAGTTCGTTAATCAGCCATTCCAGCTCGAGGGAAGCGGGTAAAAATAAGGGTAAATAAATTTAAAAATTCACCATCATTCGCCAAGTAAACCTTGCGACACCGTATTTTAAACGAAACTATTAAGTAATAGTATCCTTCGATAAACGTTTTTATTTTTCGAAAAAGTGGAGGGGGCGGAGTAGTTCGGGGGAAGGAGGGAGATCCGAAACGCGTAAAATTCCTCGTTAGTGTGGAAATTATTGGGAAAATATGGGTTATTCAGCTGTAATGTAATTCAGCTAACTGGCCCAGAGCTATCCCTCCCCCCGACAGCCCTTTTACAGTCGACCTCACCTCCTTTTCAGCTCACGAGCCACCAGAGCTCGCCCAAGGTGGTAGAGCTATGTAGAGAGGTGGAGCAGCTCCCCTCTTGCTCTACTATGACGAGGTTGGGAATTGACGTCATCCATAGACCTATACAGGAAGAAAACGATCGACTGTTCCTTTGCGCTGGCCATTCCCCATTTTCCATTTAGCATTTCCACAATTTCTCGTTAAGAAGGAATACATGCGGGATTTCGAACAAAGCTCATCTCTATACCAACAATTTGCAATTTTTGGCTAACGCTAATTTTGTCAGGATGTATTCAACTTCGTCTAATTTTTCCTTTAAATGGGCCTAGTAAGCCCTGCGTGCTCGAAATTGAGATCAGGACACAAACTTATTTACCTCGATATTCGGGTCTTGTCGAGGATTACCATAAATAGAGTGAAAAATTAATTAATTATCTGACAACACCGACGGCCGTTTCTAGCCCTCGTGGAGCCCGTAGGCGACGAACTATCAGGGTCAGGGGGCCCCCTAACTGCCAGCCTAGCCACCTAGCTTGGTAGCCACTCGCATCCTTCAAATCTAGGTATGACTACAGTCGAAAAAAAATGGCAAAAACTGACGATTTTTGTGCCTTAAAACACTTTTTTTGAGCCGAAAAGCTCCCAAAACCGACTATTTGTCAGTAAAATGGATAATATTTAAAAAATAGGCGATTCATTCATGAAACTACGGGCTTTTTTGCAATTATTAGCAGATTAAATCGAAAAGTATTTTGCACTTCTATGTGGACAGAATATTTTGCTAGTCCGACCAATAAAATTACCTGTCTGGTCGGCTCTGTAGCCGTCAAAAGTGTCCCTAATAAGCGGCTTAAACGAAGGAGCTGGACGCGGAATGTTCACAAACTTGGCCGGGACACGATCAATTTAATCTAAAGTCTAAAGTAGAAAATTGTCAAACTGTGGAGGCAGACTGCAAGCACAGTAAGAGAGGCCCTCCATTGAAACACGTCGTTCCTGGGGCCAAATAGTCGCTGTCTGGGGCCGAAGTTCAAGCACGCTCAAGTTTCGTAACTTCCTTCAAGAACCGAATTTATTGGACTTAGCTCTTAAAATAGCAATTTTGGGGATCCGTCTCAATTGAATAAACAAACTGCGTGGGTTTGGGTCTTTCAAATATCAATTTCGAAGGTTTGGATTAACCGATAAGCCAATTTGTCTTCTTCAAAAGACAATGAGGAAGTAACAAAAAAAAAAAAAAAAAATCGCTGGAAACATTTTTTCTTGAAAGAAAATGACTAAATATGACCAGGAATTGAATATTAGTACGTACATGATTGATTTCGATTATAGCGAAATAATATAACTTGCCAATTTTTTTTTTGTTACCTTAAACGGCCGGTCTGTGACTCGTGACGTGGTTAAGGGGTTGTGACCCCTCCCGCCCCTCCACATCATTGATGTATCATGTCTTGCCCCTTCTTGTCCTTCCCATTCTCTCAAGTCCTATTGTTTTATTTGTGGGAAGCTATTGTAGAGGTCACGCGAATGCTATTATTACGTCATCAGCAGTCTGTCTAGCCTATTTCAAATGGGTCCCCCAACTCAATAGTTTTGAAAATTAATAAAAAAATATAGGGCCTGATTTTATTTGAATGGATCGTGTTTTCGTGAGTTTTGGCACCCAAGCTATCACGACAGCATGATTTTGGAAAATGTGTTACTTCCTCATTTCGCTAGGTTGCTCTCATTCAAAAATGCAATTTCGCGAGATCTTTAAAAATCGAATTTCCAGGATTTGGCCGTTTAAAGCCTCGGTTTGGTCTTGTTCAAAATCCAAGTTTCCGGGGCTGAATTCTTCAAAAACCAAATTATTAGGATTTTAGCTCTGTAAAACCCCAATTTCCAGGATTTTCTCTCGATTGAGATTTTGTTGTAATTATTTTTATTCCAAGACGGGGCTCCTATGCGGTTGGCTACCCCCTAAAAACGGCCCTTTGCACCGTTTAAGAAAGAGAAAAGTAACTATAAAACCTATCAGACGGTCAGGCAGTCAGACTTTCCGGTCCATGAGTGACGTAGGCAGTCCTACTCAGTTCCAAGAAAAGTGCTCTTGGTGCGCCACCCGTTATATCTATCGCCTTGGTGCTCGCTGGTTCGGATAGAGGGGGGCTTTGGTCCTATAGCCCCCCCTCCCCAGGCTCACCTTCCTGAAGCCCCTCCCCCAAGACTCTTTAACCCTTACAGTTATAGGGTACGAACACACGATGAGTTTTTTCTCTACCGGCCAGCCGGAGCGTGTGCCCAGACTTCGACATCAGTTGAGGTGGACTGCGCGTTCTTCAACTGATGTGTGTTGACTTCAAGGTGACTTCAACTGAAGTCAAAGCCAGGTCCAGACGCTCCAGCCGGCCGGTGGGGTTGACCTAAACAGGAAATCCTCACCGTCTGGACGTACTTTTAAAGCCCAGTACACACAAAGACATTTTTTAAGCACCGTTCACGAGCTGTATGTATGTGGCGGGTCTAGGCAACCTTTTAAAATGCTTCATTTTTCGAAGGAAAGTAGTCCGGGAGCCCACCGTATGAAAAATCCGGGTCATTTGATCGTGTCTGGCACCTGCGCATGACGTTTTTTATGGTCTAGGAGATGACACTTCTGAGATCTCTAGACATTTTCCGTGGCATAGGGGCTCACAACAGAGCTAGCTTTGGCAAACACACCTTTGGGTTGTTTGAAAACGACTGGCGAAAGTAAAAAGTCGTTACCCTCGACCAATACGTTACGAAAACCAACGCCGCCATCCAATTTTATTGTAAATAGCGCCGTCAGCGAAAACGTGAAATTTCGAGGCTCACTAGTAGCCAGGGTTTCATTCGATATTGGAAGGCGATGGTGGTTTTCTAGCTTATTGTTTGCGAAGAATCAATTTTTACCCTAGCCAGCCGTTTTCAAGCAGGCCAATAAGGTGTGTTTGCCAACAGCTAGTTCTGTTGTGAGCACCTGTCCCACGGAAAATGTCTGGCAATCTCCGAAAAGTCATCTCCTAGACCATAAAAAACGTCCTGCGCAGGTGCCAGACTCGATCATATGACCCGGATTTTTCATACGGTACGGTGGTCTCCCGGACTAATAAAAATTTTGTTTGGTTGCATAATCTCCACTGAACGCATACGTAGAGCTTGTGAACGGGCCTTTATTATTTCACAGCAAAACATTGTGACACACGTGTTTCTTCGGTAGGGTTCACATGTTTTCCGAAGTTGGGACGTGAAAAATTCTTGAAAAATGCCTCCGTGTGTACTGGGCTTGAAGGTGTGAAATCGGTGGGCGGGGGTCCCCCCCCAGTCATATCAGTCATATTAGGACTGAAGCCCCCCCAAGGAATATCGGCTATCTCCGCCCATGGGTTCGGTACTAAATACTTGGTGATAACTTGTCTACTTTTTTTGCGCATCGGCAGCAGGGCCATTTCGCGCAGCTACATTTTGTCAACTTGTCTATTGAAGGTCCTAATATTTTTGAATTATTTATTTTTCGTGTTTTTCGCACTATTTGCCATCGAATTTTTGAAAAGTATTTTAAATTGTATTTGTATTTTGTTCAAAATACAATTCAAAAAGTATTTGTATTTTAGTATTTAAAATACATTTTTGAAAGTATTTTGGGCTTTGTATTTAAAATACATTTTCAAAGTATTTTGCCCACCCCTGCCTATTGGGCCTACATAGTGATGGGTTTACACCGGGAAAATAAAATTTCGTGTGTTTTCCCCTTGGGAAAATACTGGGTCTTTATCCGTTTTTCACTCAATGTTGCAACAGACTCAGCAAATGAATAATAAACAAGCGACTATAGGTATTTATTGCACCCATAGAATCATACGAACTGTCTTATGCACAAACATAGTTAAAATTCTAACCGTTACGGAAGACAAAGCTGCCTTGGTGGCAAGGAGCCTTGCCACCAAATGTCCGTTAATTTTTCTATTGGAATTCATCGCCCGAGGTTTCCATGTTTGATGGCGATGATGATGATTCAGATGCCGTAGCATCAGTTTCGTTGGGCCTTTGATAAATGAAGTGTGAATATGCCTGTCGAGCCTGTTTTCGGTATCCCAGCGTCCAAGAAAGTTTGAGGAGTCACTATGCTTTCTGTATTACTTCTTCGACGATTTTGAATTTTACAATTGTGGAACAAATAGGTCAGTTTTCCGGCTTGATCAGTCGTTGAACGGTTTCTTTTTTTGCTGTTCATTAAAAAAAAAACGTGCTAAAGGATCTTTCTGCCGCAGCTGATAAAATTCTAACCTCAACGGAAGACAAAGTTGAAGTCGAACAAAGTCCTTGCCACACACCAAACACTTGGCGTGACCACCGAGGCACTTTCCCACAAAAATGTTTTCCCCCCCAGAGTCCATTCTTGGAACGGTAGTTGGCCAAATCCACCAACGCTTTGTCGACATCAACCTTCATCTGTGTGGCAACCTTACGAATTTTTGATGACTTCTATTTGCTCGTCTTGCTCAGCAGCGTCCCCTATGATGATGGGCCCAGGAGTGTAGCAGCGTAATGAATACTACTTTTAACGCTGAAGTCTATTCTGTCTTTCAGTTTTTGTACAATCAGGGACTGTTCATTCTTGGAAAGTGGCGACCAACGTAAATTTTCAGCGAGCTTTAGCTCAATGTGGCGTAATTCGAGATGAATTATCTCTATGGAGCAGATAGAGACTTCTCAGAGTTGAGGGAAATGTTACAAAAGGCTTCAAAAGAGAAACTAGAGATCTTGAGAGAGATTCTTAAAAACCTGACCGTCAACAACATAATCGAACCGTATTTTTCCGAGTATACATCCCCTTGCTTTTTGGTGAGAAAACCGCCAAGTACTTCCCCTCACCCCTCCTACAGTCTAGTAGTGGATTATCGGTATCGGCTTGAGCCAGGACAAGTTAGCGATCTTTTTCCTAGCGATCTTTTTCAGAGAAGATAGCGATCCTTACCAGCGATCTTTTTTCCGTCAACAGTGAAGCGGGGGGGGATTGACACCATAAACACAAAATAAACGCGCGCGAACGACATGAATACGGGCAGAGGCAGGATCGCTATTCCCTAGCTTGACAATATCGTTATAAAGTGTCGTGCCACAACCATCTTCGGTATGGAACCTCTACAGACACCCCCGACGCATAAAACATGCCCGCCAATGACATAAGTACAGGTGGGGGCGGTCTGGGGGCAGGATCGCTGGCATGACAATATCGTTATAAAGTGTCGTGCCACAACCATCTTCGGTATGGAACCTCTACAGACACCCCCGACGCATAAAACATGCCCGCCAATGACATAAGTACAGGCGGGGGCGGTCTGGGGGCAGGATCGCTGGCATGACAATATCGTTATAAAGTGTCGTGCCACAATCATCTTCGGTATGGAACCTCTACAGACATCGCCGACGCATAAAACATGCCCATCAATGACATAAATACGGGCGGGGGCCGTCTGGGGGCTGGCTTAAAACTTAACTCGCACCAAAAGAATTACTCGATCTATGAGTTAGAATTATTGGCAGTGATCCATGGAGTCGAAAAAGTTAGCGATTTCATATTAGATAATTCGGCCCTTACATATTTGTCATCAATGAAGCAAACCGCAACGGGCAGACTCGCCCACTGGCTTCTTTGTTTGATGCCCTTCCGCTACTGGAGTCATCATCTCCCGTCAAAAGCCATCTCGTTGTCGGAGAGGCGAATTCCTTCGACGACACAACATGTGAAACTGAACAGAGTCTTGACTGCCTGGTGGATCCCATTTGTATTTTGGGCAGTATCCCCGATATTTTTAACAACTTCATTATTTATCGACGGTGTTCACTAAAATTGAGAATTCAGAAACTGTGCCAAATTATGCCTTGAAAAACAATCGACTGATTTATTATCCGAGACCTAAAACTCTCATAATTTGTGTTCCTTCATCTTTAAGAGATAGGATTTTTCATTACTACCACGAGTCCTCCTACGTTTGTCATCTTGGAGTCGCTAAACCTATACAAGCGATTGCCGCAATTTTTCATTGGCCTGGACTGTGGAAATTTGTCCGAGATAAAATTCAAAATTGTTCTAATTTGCCATCACTTGAAAGTGCCGCAACACTTAATGCACGGACAATTGTCGTCCACCGTCCCAATCAACAATTGTTTATAGACTTGGTCAGACCCCTACCACTATGGAAAAACAGATACCAGTATATATATTCGTAGCAGTTGATGCGTTTACGACGTTTGTTTTTCTTGTCCCTATGCGACGAGGCACCTCAGCAGAGGTAATCGAAATCCTTAAAACGCAAATTTTCAAACACTTTGGTCTCTGGTCTGTAGTTTGTAGTGACAGAGCCTCAATATTTCGAAGTTCAGTGTACAACGACTTCCTTTTCGGCAATGGAATAAGACAACTCTTCTTGATACGACACTATCCGAATCCATCGCTAGTGGAGCGTAAAATACGCTCTATCAAGACGGCTTTAGTTGCGTTTCATAGCGAGGACCAAACAAAATGGGACGTTCATATCGATCAGATACAACTCACTTTGAGGAGATCACCTTTTATTGCTCCCCCCCTTCTGAACGCTAACTCGGGCCCGCTACGCGAAGCCGACTTGGACATTCATTTGGTGTCTCGGTCTCTCTCTCTTGGTCTCTGCGCGACGTCCTCGGTGCAAATATATATATCGAAGTCTAGGTCAGACACGTGAGTTCACATTATATTATATCTATAAAAATACAGAAGCTCCCTTTTATTTTAATAAACTCTTGCAAGAGTATATCAACCTACTGCCTTCTCCTCCTTTCCAAGTGCTTCAGCACTTTTTGATTGTGACCCCCTCACAATTTCACGGGCTTTGGCCCGTTGGCACCCAGCACCCATTTACCTTAGATTTGGCGAATTGCCACAATCCAGGCCAGTAGAAAATGGCTGCAATAGCTTTATAAGTCTTGGTGATGCCCTGGTGACACCCGTACAAGGAGTCGTGGTAGTATTTAAAAATATGATCCTTTGAAGAGTTCTGTACAGCCACCTTTGGCCGATTTGGTCTGCCATAGTAAAGGAGTTTTCCATTTTGCATTGAAAATTTCGGGACTTCCACGTTTCGTTCCAGCTTATCGATTATACCGGCTAAGTCTGGATCAGATTTTTGATGCCCAAAAAAATCGGAGAATACTTCGGGGAAATTTCCCAGAATGGCAATGGCGTCTAGCTGTAGCTGATTCGTGCTGCCAAGAAACTGATGGGGTTGGTCGCCTTCGTTGTCAAATGCGTCGGGCTCCTCCACCGGGTGTCGTGACAAGTAGTCGGCTATACCATTTTGAGTTGAGGAAATATGAAAAGTGCGATAACGGAATGGTATCAATCGTAGCAACCACCTTGTCAGACGTCCGGACGCGTTCTGCTTAATAGATGCGAGATATGTTAGTGCGGCGTTGTCAACACAGAGGTCAAATTCTCTCTCAGATATGAAATCCTAATATCTCTCCACGCCATAGAGGACCGCGAGCAATTCTTTCTTGTAAATAGAAAATTTTTTTTGCTGCTCACTGAATTTCTTAGATGCATAGGCGATTGGACGGACGACTCCCGTATCATCCAACTGAGCTAAAACCGCCGATACACCTACCCCAGAAGCATCCGTACACATTCGGAAACGTCTCTGGAAGTTTGGTAACGCAAGAGATGCGGTGATGGTCAGCCGTGAGCGAAGTGTTTTCCCCGCGTGGGCGCATTCCGCAGTCCATTGGAACGGGTGCTTAGACGAGCGTAGCCTGTTTAGGTGTATCGAAGTCGGCGATCAAAGATAAATCCGGAATGAATTTCGAAAAAAATTGGACTGCACCCAAAAACTGAGAAACTTGTTTTGGGTTTTTTGGTGGGGCTATTGCCAACAAGGAGTTAAAGCTAAAACTGGAGATTTGAATACACATATAACTGAATATTTTACTTCAAAACTGACAATTTTACGCCAAAGTCGAAGAGTTTATACGCCTAAACTAAAGATTTCACAGCACAACTGGCAATTTTAAAACCCAAGGTTTTACCCTCCAAAAAACTGATGATTTCACCCTAGAACTAAACGGTTTAACCCAAACTGATATAAAAACCAATGATCTTACCTAAACCGAACACTCTGCATTCAAAACGGCCGATTTTATCCCTCAAGAGGAGATTTTGCTGAAAAAACGTACAATTTCTCGCCAAAGCTGACGTATTACCGCCCACCCCCCTCACCAACTGAAGATATCACTATAAAAACTGGCGATTTCACACCAAAACCAAATTTGACAGTTCTATCTCAATTTTATAACACAACTGACGAGTTTCGACCCAGTTTATTCAGTTTGGCTACGTCTAGGGCATGAATCGACTGAAGTTTCAAGACCCATTATTTTCCATTTTCCACTGCGAGGAGGCTCAGTTAGGCAATGTAGGCATGTTAAATTTCGCCATTTCTCGGGCACGAATGGTTTTTTTTAGCCACTTTTAGGGCGTGATTAGCCAGGCTCCAGGCAAGCAATTTCATGGCACGACACTGGTCAGTGTATCCAGGGCTGGGCAGTAATTGAATTATGTGTAATTGAATTATGTAATTCATTTACAATTAGTAATTGGTAATTTGGAATTAACAAATACCAATTACATTCCCATCTCCATCCTCAGAGCCAATAATATAATTTAGAAAACTCAGTGGGTACTATTTCGCGCCTTACCTGGAGCTTTCGGAGGAGTTTTTCCATGAAATTCACTGAAAAATAAGAGTTGTGAAACAAATACTATCGCCCTAATTGGTCGATAATTTGTGTATAAATGAAAAATAAGAGTTTCAAAGTAATTATGACACGAGCGATACCCTCAAGCTTAGGGTTGCCAATTTGAAATTTGAGAAACACGGTACAAAAGTTTCAAAGATCGAAACCCCAACCACAAAAAGCTCGAACCACAAGAAACTCCAATCCAAATAGCCCTAACCACAAAGTTCTCAAAGCGTAAAAATATCGAACCACATAAAGCTGCCATTGCAAAGCTCTCTGAGAGTTAGGTATCGCATGCACAATTTCAAAGAAATACATAAAGAGTCCAGGGCATATTGCGTCCCAGGACGTTCTTCGAAGTAATTTGTAATTAACAAATACCAATTACATTCCCATCCCCATCTTCAGAGCCAATAATATAATTTAGAAAACTCAGTGGGTACTATTTCACGCCTTACCTGGAGCTTTCGGAGGAGTTTTTCCATGAAATTCACTGAAAAATAAGAGTTGTGAAACAAAAACTATCACCCTAATTGGTCGATAATTTGTGTATAAATGAAAAATAAGAGTTTCAATGTAATTATGACATGAGTGATACCCTCAAGCTTATTAGGGTTGCCAATTTGAAATTTGAGAAACACGGTACAAAAGTTTCAAAGATCGAAACCCCAACCACAAAAAGCTCGAACCACAAGAAACTCCAATCCAAATAGCCCTAACCACAAAGTTCTCAAAGCGCAAAAATATCGAACCACATAAAGCTGCCATTGCAAAGCTCTCTGAGAGTTAGGTATCGCACGCACAATTTCAAAGAAATACATAAAGAGTCCAGGGCATATTGCGTCCCAGGACGTCCTTGGTCGGGACACTGGACAAAATTAGCCAAATTAGCTAACTATGACTATCCGGGGTACCCTGGGACAGTCGCATTCGCAACCCTGCTCATGCAATGCGCTTGACATCTTGGCAAGCTTGGGGCTATGCTGTTCCTGCTTCCTATCTTGAAGATCTGTTCTGACGTTCGATTGTTGGCTGGACGAACTAAAAAAATGACAGTGAACAAAGAGCAAGACGCTTCACAAATCCAGCTCTTGGGTAACTGGTTATTGAATAAGTAATTCAATTACAGTAATTATAATTTGTAATTATTCGTGGAAGTGAAAAGTAATTGGTAATTTGTAATTAATCCTCTTTTTCGGAAGTAATTTGTAAGTAATTACTGAAAAAGCTGTAATTTGTCTACCCCTGAGTGTATCAAGTCCTTCAAGCTGCAGGTAACCAATGCTGGTGATGGGATAGGGGGGGGGGGAGTGTCAGCCAATTGGCGATGTGGGGACGGCCCATGTTCAAGTTCGTAAACACCAGTGGTCAGCTTACCGGTTTAAGTCGCGATTGGCCGTATTTTACTTTGTTGAGCAAATAGCCATTTTTTGAAAGACACAAATCGTCATTTGCACCATCTGTAGCCTCCGTGAAGGGCGCAAAAGAACAGTTTGACAATTTATAAAGCGTTAATTAATAATAGTATGCCATGTTCCCCGCCAATTTAGAGCCTGAACAGTCAGTTTTGCATTTTCATAGAGTGCGAATAGTCAGTTGGCCATTTCTAGTGCACAAATTGTCATTATGGTCACTTATATGGAGAATTAGCTAGTGTGAAATTTTCATGGCATGAATTGTCAGATTTGCCCTTTAAGGGTCCGAATGGTCAGTTTTGCCGTTTTTAAGGCAGGAATTGCCAGTTTAGCAGTTTTTTAGAGCGAGAATGGCCAGCTCAATCCTTTTCTGGGCGCTTTTAAGGTCAGTTTAGGCATTTTTAAGCGCGGGAATGACCTGTTTAGGCATCATCAAGGCGCTAATAAATCGCCTATTTAGCTGTTTTCAGGGCACATAGGGTCAGTATTGACGATTTCAAGGCTTGAATAGCCAAAATTGTTATTTTTAGGGCACATAGAGTCAGTTTTCCCTGTTTCAGGCGCCAATAGTACGTCCCAAGCCAAGGCGAGAACGGTCAACTTGGCCATTCACGACGCTCGAATGGCCGATTTTGCCATTTTCAGGGTCGGAGTCACCTATTCAGGCATTTTAGAGCGCGATTCGTCAGTTTATCCATTTTTAGAGCTCGTAAAGTCAGTTTATTAGCAATTTTTAGGGTTCAAAACTTCAAATAGTCCATCAAGCCAAGGCCTTGGAATTTTGACCACTCCACGATTGTCAATTTTGCCATTTTCAGGGCAGGAATAATCTTTTTAGGCATTTCCAGGGCGCGTGAAGTCATTTCGGCCGCTTTCAGGACCTCAATAATTAGTCCGTCAATCCAACAGCGCGTATTTGGTCACATTAGTCACGAGAATGGACAGTTTGACCATTTCTAGCGCGCCAATGGTTGATTTAGCCACTTTCGGAGCGCGAATATTGTAACCACAAATATCTGATCATTATCCTTTTTCCCAAATGTTGGCCTTGCTATTGCTCTTTACGTGACGAACTAACTTAGATCTTTTGCCGAAACGTTGTCTGGATTACCCCCGGGCAAAATATGATGTTCTCGGTCATTGCGATGACAACTGGTGGCGATCGATGGCCCAAACAAGTCTCCCGGGCAAAATATACAAGTCTACAAGGCCAACTCATTCGACTTACCTTCATCTCTCTCTTCATTTTCACTATGGAGAACTCGGAGTCAACCAGCCGACTTCACTCGACAACGATCATCACGAGTAAAAATCTTCAAATTTCTCGGCCAGCTCAAGTTTAAACGGCACCATAGCCCGACTATTAGCAACCAACCAAGTTCTTAACGTCTCAAGCATATCAACGCCACACGTCAACACGCCATCCGTAGTCCTTTCTACTTCAAGTCCGCAGTAGCAAGCCTTCTGACGTTACCAACACGTGCTAACTTACTCTTCCCGGTGAGGTCTTCCTTCGTGACGGGGGTGTGAATTAAATTCTGTGAACAATAATCCACTAATTTTGGATTTCAAGAGGGACAGACTCGCGTGAAATTTATTTAAGCGCCAAACACGCGCAATCGGGGTGAAATCACCGGATGAAAAAAAAAAAGAGAACATCAAATAAATCCCCAAGTGCGTATAGCTTCACGTATCACAAATACCTTTGCGAATTTTTAGAGCGTGGCTCATCACAATTTGCAGGTAGATAGCCAGTAATATTTTCGTAATTAATAAAAAAAAGCGACTGAAGCCCTAGAGGTGAGGGTGGTGGTGTAGGAACATTTTTATTGGATTCCCTATAGCAGCACCACTAGCCGCCTATACTGAGTTTTGAGGGAGAGAGAAAATACGACCGCTACATGGTAATTCACTTCTTCACTTTTTTTCTGGGTTTTCAGATTTCCAGTTCGTTTTATTGTTATTTTATTTTATGTAATGATGTAAAAAGAGTGATCCGGTGTGTTGGTGAAAGGGGGGAGGGGGTGGGAATAAATAAAATAAATGGGTAGAGTTGGTGGTTGTTCTCCTTTTCTTCTTCTTCGTCTTCTTCTTCTTCTTTCAAGCGTTTTTGGCAGATTCTTTATGAGAGTGGAAATGGCCAGACGCGTAAATAGATTCGACTAAATTGAGAGAAAGACAGTTTTTATCTAGGGGCTCCTCATTACCAAGCCCTCCCACAGTCTTTCTAAAAAGAGTTTCCATATTTTTATAGCCCGTACATTTTACAACTTCTTATCTGAATAAGTTTTCTTTTTTTCTCTCTCCCACTCACTTTTTCTCTCACTCTCTCTCTCTCTCTCTATCACAGCCAGGAACGACTTGTGCCCTGAAATTACTAAACTTTTTGCCAGAAGTGACATAATGACCCTGTGTGGAGGGGACGCAAATTATTGTCGTTACTCTGAACTTGTCGGTGGTCCTTTACTGGTTTAGGGGACGAGGGTTAGACATTGTTAATGCGATCTGATAATAATAAAACTACGCCTTTGCGAGGCCTGTTTTGAAGATAATAATAAAAAAAAAATCACTACGGGAACTATTGGTTGATCTCTAAAGAATATTTCTCATTCCAAGGTTGAAAGGTTTTTTTTTCTTGAAAGGCAGCATTATCAAATTATATTATCCAAAGAGATTCTCCTGTCCTGGCTATTCCTGAGCCAGAGAATACGCAGGGCTTAATTGGGTTTCCTGTGGCATAAAAGGAATTCCTCTCGATACGATCAAACAGGAATCAAGTGCTTGGAGCTGTAGCATCTATAGATTCATTTGAAAATTTTATTACTTTCAGATTTGGGATATCTTTATCCCAAATCTTTTGGTATAAAGATATTTTCTTTTTATATATTTCTTCTTTTTTTCGTGTCCTTCCTTGGAATTCAGTCTTTGAAGAGCAACAAAGAAGCAGCTTTATCGATAATGACGACAATGACTATGAACACTTTTTTTTTTTTTTTTTAAATGGGAAGTTGGTTATTTAAATTTGAACAATACAGCCGCGTAGTTTTTGTACAGAATGCATTTCGGGCCCAATCCCGGTGCCCCTCATCAGCAATCTTATCGCCACTACAGCAAAACTCCAACTTTCTTTTTTTTTTTCTTGCTGGATTGTAATCAGGAGCACGTACTGGGTTGGAAGAACAATGTTGACAATGAGGAACTATTTTATTTTTTTTATTGGCCTAATGGAAAGAGGAAAAAAAATAAATAAATAATGGGGAAAAACGGTGTGTTTCGTTTATTTTGGCGATAAACACAGGATTTTTAATGATTTTTTAAAAAGTTGCAAATTTGGGGTCCTGATAGCAAGGGTGGTTATTAGTGAGCGGGAGGTGGAGCCAAGCAACTCTCCGGTCTCCGTCTCCGCTGCTTTACCGCTGTCAGATAGTAGATTATAAAGCCGTTCATATTTTTGTTAATCTCTGTGGTGAATTATTATTTGTACGCTGCAAAAAGCCAAGGATTAAAAGAGGTATGTAGGACGTTCACACTGTTGGTGGATATTAGATTAACGGATTTGTTATCGTCAGTTGTGCTCCTGTTTTTGCTAGCCGTGATTTTCTCTGCCGGAACTGGTTTTCAACCTGCACTGTTGAAAATGGCTGCTATAAAACGTGTTTTGTGCCGATGTGCAGAAGCACGACGGTGAAAACACCAGAAAAGTTATTCGTAGCTGTACCTCGAGAGGAGAAAATTAGACTAAAATGGTTCTCCGCAGCAAGGAGGGTGTTCCATCTGCCACTCCCGAAAACCCCGTATTACTGTTGCGAAGATCATTTTAACGTAATTATTATACTTGAGTTGGTTTTATTATTAATTAATTAAAAGTCATAGGAATGCCAAGGTGTGCAGTATTGTATTGTGTAGTTAGACTGTCAATGAACGTGACAGGACAGGCTCGTGCTCATGAGCATCATTTATGTTGGACTTCACTACCTCGGCTTAAGGTTGGACTTAACAAAGCCAAACCTTGTTTACATAAAGCGCACCACCTTATTTTCGTTAAGTCTGACTTAATTCCAACCCAAATTTGTAGCAGCAGGCGTTTTCCCTAGACACAGCGCCACACGGTCCAAGGGGTACATAGATAGAAGATTATGGTTATGGTTGTTCGTTCCTCGTTGTTTTGGTTGCTCGCGTTAATAAAATAGTTTCGTTATTTACAATAAATATTATTCCTCTTTCACTCTCGTGTTGGCTTACTTACTTCCCAAGTACCCAGTAAATTGGTGACCCCGTACTTTACTCGCGTCTTTTCTTAAAGTTCCGTGTTTCTTTTTCGCGCCCGCGGCATTACAATGCCCAACGAGGGTGGACAGACGGACGACGCTTCAAAAGAAGATTTTCCTCTTCTACGTTCCTTCAATGAACTCGGCGCCGTTCACAGCGTCCCGGAACGTTTACCTCGTTTTTGGAAGCAGGATCCCAAAATGTGGTTTCTTCTAGCAGACGCTATCTTTGCTTCCGCCCGAATTTAGACTTCTAAACGAAAATTTGAAGACATCGTAGCGAAACTAGATTATGAGATCCTGATGCAGGTGGCTGATCTAGTACGCAATCCTTCGGATATGCCATACGAAGACTTAAGAAAACGTCTCGTTGATACGTACTCAGAGACTGAGAGCGAGCGTATAAAACGTCTCCTCGAAGACAAGCAGCTAGGTGATCAAAAACCCTCGCAATTTCTTCGTGAAATTACTTTTTTAGCAGGTACTACGGTCTCGCAAGACCTTTTGAAGAACCTATAGCTTCGCGGATTACCTCGCCGCATGCAGGACATCTTAGTGGCTGTTGATCCCAAAGATTTGGACAAAATGGCGTGTGTCGCTGACCGTCTCGCTGAGGCCTACGAGCCCTCCGGCATAAATGAAGTTACTGCCTTCTCAGGTCGGCCTAATTCACGTACGTCGAAGCCGCCCCCGGCTGAATCTACGTCAGAATTCGAGGAACTCTTTTCAAGGGTGTGTCAACAGACTGTCAACAGTCGCCGCTCTCCGCGTTCAGAGGTCCCGAAGCTCTTCTCGTACTCCGTCCAACTCCTCGGACCCATCGACACAGACACGTACGTTTTGCTTTTACCATAGGAAATTCAAGGCACGAGCCAAAAAGTGCTCAAAACCGTGTGATTGGGAGGAGAGGCCCAGTCGGTCGTCAACCTAGAAGGAGCGACGGCTGAGGCGGGTGCCGTCGCTGACAACGCCAACCGCCGCTTGTTTGTCAGCGAATACAATACGGGGCAAACATTTTTGGTCGATACTGGCGCCGCTGTATCTGTGTTCCCCGTTCGTAAACGTTCTTCTCGGACTCAACCAGCCAAGTACTCGCTCTACGCAGCAAATGGCAGCAAAATCGATACGTATGGTGAGCGAAAACTTACGCTTGATCTTTCGCTTGGATTACGACGACCCTACTCATGGACGTTTATTTTAGCCGACGTTACAAAACCGATTATCGGCGCTGATCTCCTTTATCACTGTGGTCTCTTAGTCGATCTCCGCGGGAGAAGCCTCATCGATCAGGAAACTGGCCTTAGCCATAAAGGCCATTTGGTGACCTCTCCTGTTGAGTCGATTCAGGTTACCCCAGCTTCTCTCTGGTGCGCAGATCTTCTCACGAAGTTCCCTCTTGTCATCCGGCCGTCGCCTGTACTCAAAGAACCTAAGCACTCCGTACAGCACTTCATTGAGACCAAAGGTTCTCCGGTCACTGCACGTGCTCGTCGTCTACCGCCTGATAAGTTGAATGCCATCCGAAAAATTGTTTGTCAAATGGTCTCCGAAGGTACCTGTCGTCCATCTAAAAGCCCTTGGGCTAGCCCCTTACATGTCGTGTACAAGAAAAACGGCGAAATACGCCCTTGTGGGGACTACCGTGCTTTAAACGACAAAACGGTGCCTGATCGTTACGCAGTGCCAAATCTTCTTGATTTTCAAAACAACCTTCACGGCAAAAATATTTTCAGCACTTTAGATCTTAACCGTGCGTGTTATCAAATCGCAATTAACGAACAGGACGTACCCAAAACGGCTCCCATAACCCCCCGTTTGGTTTATTCGAGTTTACTCGAATGTGTTTCGACCTCCGCAACAGCAGCCAAACTTTCCAAAGGTTCATGGATGCCCTGTTCCGTGACCTCAATTACGTATACGTTTTCTTCGACGCCATTTTAATCGCCTCTTTGGACGAAGAAGAACATAAACTTCATCTTCACGAAGTTCTCCGGCGTTTGGACGACGCAGGTATCACAATCAATTTAGATAAGTGCGTTTTCGCGCAGCCAGTCGTAGATTTCCTCGGCTACCACATAACGCCTCAAGGAATCAGACCTAAAAACGATCGTGTTCAGGCTATTGTCTCTTTCCCTCGTCCATCCACAATCCGGCAATTGAAGAGATTCATGGGCATGTTCAATTTTTATCATCGGAGCATTTCAAAGTCATCTCAAATTCAGCAACAACTCAATGACATGCCGAAAGGCAAACCAGTGGCATCCAAAATTCCTTCAAACTGGACAGACGAGGCCACTAAATCATTCGAAAACTGCAAAAAAGCAATAGTGGACTGCACCATTCTCGATCACCCTCCGTCATTGCCCGCCGCTTCTCGAAGCTCGTCCCTTTGTAATTTTTACAGACCACAAACCTCTGGTCCATGCGTTTTTTCAGAAAATTGACTCAGCGTCCCCTCGACGCATTAGTCACCTTAACTTCATCAGCGTATTCACCACTGATATTCGATGCGTTCTCGCGCATTGAAGCTCTCGATCTATCCGACGATCTCCGTTTTCTCGTAGATGAGCAAGAAAAGGACGAGTCAATTCGTGACGTAGTCAAAAACGACTCTTTAAAATTCGAAAAAATCGATCTACCTTTTCTCGGCAAGCCACTTCTCTGTGAGCGCTCGACCTCGAAGTCTAGACCTTACCTTCCACCGTCGACTCGCCGAACCATCTTTCAACGACTTCATGGCCTTACCCATCCCGGCGTCAGAGCTACCCGAAAACTAATCACTCAGCGATACTTTTGGCCCAGTATGAACCGTGACGTCGTTCAATGGACTCGCTCGTGCATTCAGTGTCAACGTGCTAAAGTCCAACGTAACACCGTCTCGTCGCCAGGAACTTTCGCGCCCGTCGGTCGATTCGAACAAGTCCATCTCGATCTCGTGGGTCCTTTGCCACCGTCGAACGGCATGAGATATTGCCTTACCATCATTGACCGAGCTTCTTGCTGGCCAGAAGCCTACCCGATCGCGGACATCACCGCAGAAACCGTGGCTGAGGCGTTCTATACAAACTGGATCCCTCGTTTTGGTGTACCGGCTAGGATGACAACCGATCAAGGCAGGCAGTTCGAGTCCTGTCTTTTTGCTAGTCTGGCCAAGCTCCTTGGAATCCAACGGCGTCGAACAACGGCTTACCACCCTCAAGCCAACGGGTGCGTGGAGCGCGAGGCACCGCTCGTTGAAGGCAGCAATAATGGCTCATCTTGACGGCACGAACTGGACACGGGTATTACCAGCCGTTCTTCTCCGACTACGATCTACAACAAGAGAAGACACGAACACGAGTTGTGCTGAAGTTGTTTATGGCCAACCTCTTTGCTTCCCTGGCGAATTTCTGGGACCTTCGGTCACTCAGCCCCTCACTGAGGAGATTGTAAGACAATTCGCTGAAGCCTTGTCTACTGTTCGTCCAGCTATCTTTCGTGCTAGCTCAAAGACTTGTACTACGCCACAACAAGTACTAACGCAGTACGTAGACAAGTACTAACGCAGCAAAAAGTTGGAGAAAAGCGCTAATATTCGTGACTAAAACAGTTGAAAACCTTTATTCGCGTTTTCTTGATGAAACAGGACTACTCACGTTATCTTGATGAACTTGATGGCTAAAATGAAGAAAAAGTGCTGTGCAGTAGAAAACAAAAAAACACGCTGATGCCGGGCTAAAATTTAAAAAAAATGACGAATCCGCGTAACTGAAATTGCTAAAATTTCTATAAATGCTAATTCACGACTGAAATTTAGAAAAAACGGCTAGTAACTAGCTGCTAAAATTGGGGCAAACGGTAATCCACGCCAAAATTGAGATAAATAGCTAATTCGCTAATGAAATTGACCAAAAGCTCTACTTAGCGGCTAAACTTGGAACAATCCTATTTCGCGGACTAAACTGAAAAGAATCCCTAATTAATTCGCGGCTAAAGTTGTGAAAGATCTGTTAATTGACAACTTGTCGTTGTCAATTTGACAACTTGACCATTTCTCAATTTTGAATTCAAAAAATAGTACAAAAATAATGTGGAAATCTGTTTTTGAAATCCGTCCAGCCGTTGATTTTTAATATTTTTTCAAAATCTGGTTCTTAAGAAATACAGCAGTCTCTGCTGATAAGAAGTCGTGACGTAGAGTGTGCCGTAGGCTCGAGCCGGTGGTGGGTTGGGGTTTGGGCCTGTGTGCGTTTTATTTATCGTTAAGCGATCTCTTCTCTTTTTTTACTTGCTCTACCTCTAAAACTCGGTTCTACCTAGGTAAAAACCATAATTTTATTTCAATTTCAATTCATTTATTTACCTTTAAAACGATTCTTGAACCAATCATTAAAGGCTCGTGTTCATACTACTACTACTACTACTAAAGAGACGTCCATGAATTTCATAGTCGTCTCATTCAAGCTGAGTGTTTGCTTAATTAAACAATCAAATCGGACGGTCTAATTGGTTAATTATCTGTTTTTGAACTAACCTAAAAGCGAATTTTCAGGTCGAGTAACGACTATGAATACGGGCCAAAATCTTGACTGATGAGACATGGGCTCTCGTTCAGATAAAATGTTATACAAATTGTTTAACTTACGTAGGTACGTTTTACCTATCCTTCATGGAATTTTTGTGTGAAAACTGGCCTTATGAAGTCAATGATGTATATATTTACTTAGTCGTTGACCCATTTCAGATCACGTCGCAGGCTCGAAGGTACAAATACCGATTTGTCGGTGTTATTACCAAGCTACCACCGACTGTCTGACAGTGATTCCATTCAGGATTATTCCCAACATTGGCATCAGCCAAGAACAATCTCAGACTGAGACTGAGTCACACAATGCTGGCAGAGCTGTCCGCTTCCCGTACCCTTCCATTATCATAAGAGAAAAGAATTACGTACGCTGTTCCTTCATTGTGTACAATCGGATTCGATGAAAGATCACTCAACTAAACTAGTAACATTGTCGAGAATAATGCAGAATTTCGATGAGAGACTTGTAAAGTTAAAAAATACGGAACGCGAACACAAGATTTCTGATAAAGAAAGACACTTGTGACGTCACACTCCGATAACACTGATATCCAAACTGGCTTGTCAAAGTTCCCCTTCCACAATTTTTTTCTTATTTTGTGCAAGCACTTTTCACAATCCGGTATTCCACATCACTCAAAAAATGGAAAAATCCATGCAGTTCTCGGATGATGTCAAGTTCCCAATTCAAGTGAAAAAAATCTACTAATTCACTGCTAAAAATTGAGAAAAACACTAATTCACTACCAAAATTTAGTAATAACGCTGACTCGAGGTTAAAATTTAGGAAAAAACAATTCCACGGCTTCTGAAGCCAACTTCAGACCGAAAACTGGAAAAAAGCGCAAGTCCATAGCTGAAAGTTGGGAAAAAAATAGTTAATGCGAAAAATATTTCATACGCCGCTAATTTGCGGCTAATGTTGAGACAAAAATCACTTCAGCGCGGCTGAAATTAATGATAAACGCTGTATTTGCAGCTTAAAGTGAGAAAAAAAGCTGATTCACCGCTGAAAAGGTAAAAAACCGCTAATTTGCTGCAAAAATTGAGAAAAACTTCAATTCATGGCAAAAATTGAGACCAATCGGTAACGTGGGATGAAAACGCTGCTTCGCGGCAAAAATTGAGGAATATCACCAATTCGCGATAAAGTATATAGATTATAGAGAATAGTATAGAGAAGAGGCTAGATGAATGGAATGTAGAGATAAAACTTTTTAATTCATGACTATAAAATTGAAAAAAAAAAAATACAAGTTTTAGCTATTTTATAGTTTTGAAATATTCATAAACCAAATGCGCTTCTTAGGTCATATTTTCTCGATCACCTCCCCCCCCCCTCCTCATCATTTTGCTGGACGCGCCCCTTGGGACAGGCATCCCCGGGCGGTCGCCCCCCCTTAACTAGTCGTCTCTTCATCAAAGACAGTACAGCACATCAAACCTTCCTCATCGACACCGGTTCAGAGATTTCCGTTCTACCACCTACCACCGATGACCGAAACAACCTTTCAACTCGTCTATTACGTGCCGCCAATGGTTCAATCATCAAAACGTATGGCTACAAAACAATCAAACTAAGGGTGGCCGCGCACTAGGCAGCCTGGCTGCGGCAGCCAAAGCAGCCAAATAGAGCAGCCGGATTCTAGTCAGTCGTTCGACTGACTAGTATTAAAATTCTATAAAATTCTAGTACCTGCCGCAGCCAGGAAATCTTGGCTGCCTAGTGCGCGGGCACCCATAGGTTTCAATGTAATTAACTGGCTGCCTAGTGCGCGGGCACCCTTAGTCTCAATTTACCCTCCATTTTTTCACTATCGCCGATATCACTCACCCCATTGTTGGAGCAGATTTGCTCCTCCACCATGGCTTCATCCTTGATTTTAAAACCCGTCGTTTGATTGACCGACGCCATTGTTCAACGACCGCGATTTCCACCAACATTCCTTCACTCGGTCCATCCACCCTCAATAAACATGATTCCCCTTACATGGTCTCTTCTTTCCTTTTACCCGAATTTACTTTCAGCCGAACCGCAAACTCGCGCCCCACACAATACTGAACACTTAATCGAAACTAAAGGTCAACCTGTCTCTGCTTCAGCACGTCACTTAGCACCAGACAAACTGGCTGCAGCCAAAGAAAGTTTCGACGCTCAAATAAAAAAAGGTCTCATACGTCCTTCCCGCAGCAACTGGGCTAGCCCAATCCACATGGTGATGAAAAAGAACGGAACATGGCGCAGTTGCGGTGATATTAGACGTCTAAATTCCATAACCATACCAGATCCCTATCCCATTCCACACCTGCACGATTGCAACCATGTTCTTCACGGAACAAACATTTTTTCTTCCATTGACCTACGACACGCGTACCAACAAATTCCCGTCCACGAGGCAGACATTCCCAAAACCGCTGTAATCACACCTTTCGGCCTTTTTGAACATCCGTTTATGCCGTACGGTTTTCGAAATGCCGCAGCTACCTTTCAACGGTTCATTCATGAAGTCACACGAGGCTTAAACTTCATCTACGTGTACTTGGACGACATTCTTGTAGCGTCAGCTTCGGAGAAACAACATCTGGAGCACATGAAACTTCTTTTCGATCGCCTCAACGCGTACGGTCTCAAAATAAGTGCCGAGAAATGTGTCTTGGGTGTCACACAACTCACATTCCTTGGACATGAAGTCTCCTCAACTGGGTTATCTCCCAATATGAATCGAGTTAAACCCATTCTAGACTATCCAGTACCAAAGACGACCATCGAACTACGACGTTTTCTAGGTATGCTCAATTTTTACAATCGTTTTATCCCAAGAGCCGCAGAATTACAGATGTCACTTCAAGCTGCAATCGCAGGTCGCCCGAAAAAAGACACTACTCTTCTAAATTGGACAGATCCCCTACAAACTGCGTTCGCCGACCTCAAAACTGCCCTTTCCCAAGCCACAACACTCGCCCATCCTTCTCTCACTGCTCCTCTTTCTATTTGCACAGATGCTTCAGATGTCGCCATCGGTGGCGTCGTTCATCAATTAATTCACAACAACAAACAACCTCTCGGTTTCTTCTCACGTAAATTACAGCCCAGTCAGCTTAAATACAGCACTTACGACCGTGAGTTACTCGCTATTTATGAAACAATCAAACATTTCAGATATCTTCTTGAGGTTCGAGACTTTGTCGTCTACACCGATCATCGATCACTAACGTACGCTTTCCAACAAAGATCGGACAAAGCTTCCCCCACACAAGCTCGACAACTCGCGTACATCATTTACTACCCACATCGAACAAAACGCAGTAGCCGATACCTAGTCACGTATTTCAGCCCTCACTCTACCCTCTACCGTCGATTTCGACCGAATGGCAAGACTTCCAATCAACGGACGACGAGTTAGCCTCAATGCTATGTAACTCCAGTGTCAAACTTGAAAAGATTATTCTTTTCAGCAGCAATACGCCACTCTACTGCGATACCTCACACAATAAAGTTCGGCCTTACGTTCCTAAACCAATGCGTCGCGAAATCTTTGACACAATTCATAAAACCACCCACCCGGGAGTTCGAGCGACATTCCGGCTCGTAACTGAACGTTATATTTGGCCTGACATCCGGCGTGACTGTACAATGTGGGACAGATCCTGTCAACAATGTCAACAAACCAAAGTCGGGCGCCACACATACGGTCCTCTCACCTCCTTCGAGATTCCTCGCCGCCGTTTCGAACATGTGCACATCGATTTAGTGGGTCCCTTACCAAATTCGAATGGAAAACGCTTTGTCTTAACCTGTATCGATCGTTTTTCGCGTTGGCCAGACGCCTACCTTATGTCAGACTCAACAAGTGAAACTGTTGCTCGCACTTTCCTCGCAGGCTGGATTTCACGGTTTGGCGTTCCGCTCACATTGACATCCGATCAAGGCCGTCAATTCGAATCAAGTATTTTCAAACAATTTTCTCAACTGCTAGGCATTCGGCATATTCACACAACACCTTATCATCCCCAGTCAAACGGGATGATAGAAAGGTGGCACAGAACTCTCAAAGCTGCCATCATGGCCCAGTCGACCTCCAGCTGGACGACAGTTCTCCCAATCATTCTCCTCCACCTTCGCTCTACAGTTAAAGAAGATATTCGATTCGCACCAACCGACATCGTCTACGGTCAAGCGTTACGTTTACCCGGTGATTTCCTCGAAGACAGCCCCAAAACTCATTTCAACGCGCATGACCTCGTAACACAACTTCGACTATTCATGCATCAACGTCACCGCTTACCTTCAATCTCCCGGCACAGTGAACCTCATGTTTTTTTTTCACCCAAAAAACATGAGGAGCAACAAAAAACAACCGTGGAGCAACGTGAAATAGGTCTCCAATTTGCTGGGTCATCCGGATTGCCTTTACCCTTATACTGTATGAGAACAAGTCTCAAAATTCTAAAAATTTTGGGGGAACACTCCCTGGGCCAGAGATTAATCACATATGTGAACGGCTTAATAATCAAATGACTTATTTTCTTCATTGTGGTCACCGAGAAGTCGTGGATGTCCTTGGAAGGAGAGTTTCGAGTGTTATTAATTATCTTCTGCACCTCGCGCTCACCCGATGGTTTGAAAAAGCTGATACCTCACGTAGCCTTCGTGGGCGGCGCGGCGGTCAGCCGAGAATACTCTTTTGTGTTGATATTCTTCTCTTCAATCCATTTCCATACACCATAGAGCATATCATCCACAGCATTAGTGAAGTAAGCACCAAAGTCCTCCACTCCGAAAGATGTGCTATTTCTCTGGCTGGCGTTCACCCCTTGTTGGGCGGGATGGAGCGATAAGACATCCAACGGGCCAGTTTGCAGGACTTGAGGCCGATTCATATCGGCTTCGTTCACTATTAAGCGAAACGAAGAATAGAAGGTAAGGGGTCGTGCTTTCAGCGGATACCACTCAACACATGACAGGTTCAGGTGCGCCAGGAGATTTTTAACTTCCGCGGGTTCAAGTTTCCGGTTTAAACCTGGAGACAAAAATTCCCTTCTTTTTAGTTCGTATCAAGGATAAGGAGCCGGTACACAGCCTCGTGCGTGGTGGCAGCTTCGTGCCTACCACAGCAGCCTTTTTCTTTGGATTTGATTGAATGTGCTGTGATCGTGCACACATGTGATTGTGACCACATCTAGGTGTTGGGGAGGGGGTTGAGTCGCTTCGGAACGACTAGCCTCAACCCTGTGTATCCCTGTGTATGATGCAGGTCTCCCAGGTTGCTCGCTAGATTGAGAAGGCGTTAACTTTGTTGCTGTGCAGATTTATTGCGTAATAATTATTGTACGTGTATGGACCCCTTTGGCGCGTAAGTCACCAGTTGTGTCATTTGCTAGGTGCAAATGATCAATTTGGCTATTTTTAGGGCAGCAGTTTAAACATTTTCAAGACGCAAAGGCTCAGTTCCGCCATTTTAGAAGCAAGAATCGTATACGTTTCGTCATTTCTAGAGCATGAATAGTCCGTTTATAGCCATTTTCGTGGACGTGATCAACAAGTCAAGCAATTTCATGAGGCGAGAGTAGTCAGTTTATTCAGTCCTTAGGGAGCGTATAACCAATGCTGAACGTAAAGGAGCAGGGAGGGGGGGGTTCGATTGGTTGATAAGGTAGAGACATCCCATATTCGGTGCGCAGAAGTCATAAAATATATCGTTGTTAGGCGCGAATAGTCATTTTTGGTGAAAGTGCGATGTCGTCATTACTATTAGCTTCTGTGGGGCGCAAAATGATCAGTTTGGCCATATTTATAACGCAAAGCGTACGGGTTGCCAGTACACGTTTGCCGTTTTTAAGGTGTGAATAGCCAGTTTTGCTCTTTTTAGGGCACGCATCGTCAATTCAGACATTTTCGCTCAAATTGTTGATGGTATTGCCATTTTGAGGACATTAAATATCTTTTTAGGCCTTTTCAAATCTCGAATCGTCGGTTTAACTATTTAGGCCACATTTTCTTCAATTTTAGATCGTGAATTGTCAGTTTGGCCATTTTTAGAGCCAGTACTAACTGTCAGTATGACAATTTCTCGGGCATGAATGATCAGTGTATTATTTTCGGGGCAAGACTCATCAGTTTCACCGTTTTACAGTCCGAACAGTCAGTTTTGCCGTTTTTAGATCGGGAGAATAGCAAATTTAGCCATATTTACAAGTGTAAATGGTAAGTTAGGCCATTATCAGGGCAAAAATTGTCTGTTTAGGTACTTTCAAGGCGCAAATTGTCAGATTTGCATTTTCTAGTGCACTCCACAGCGTCATTTAGGCAGTTTTTATGACTTTAGTATCCAGTTTAAAAATGTTTAAGGTGCGTGAATATATAGTATTTTAAGCCAAAGGCAAGAACGGTTAGTTTGACCATTTTAGGAGCGCGAATGGTCTATTTTGCCATTTTTGAAGCAGAAGTTCAGGCATTTTCAGTCAGTTAATCCATTTTTAGACCGGGAGTCAGTTTGAACATTTTTAGAGCTGGAATCGCCAGTTTGGCTATTTTTAGGGCATGAATACTCAGTTTAGCTATTTTCAAGGCGAGAATCATCATTTCTTTTGCTATTTGTATGAGTGCAGTAAATGGCCATATCAAGGGGCGAGTGGTCGCAGTTTGGCCATTATATTGGTGCACGAATGGTCGATTATTCAATTCACAGGACAAGGGTAGTCTGTTAAGCCTTTTTTTGGGCGCGAATAGCCAGTTTAGCTGTTTTTAGGATGCAAATATTGCCAGTTTGGTCGTTTCTGGCACGCAATTGGTCGATTTAACCATTGTCATGGAGGGAATCATGATGTTTCAGGAATATTCAGGGCCACAAGCATCGTCGGTTTAGTCAATTTTTGGGCACGTGAAGTCAGATTTACTATTTTTAGGGCACTAAAATTGTTAAGTTTAGAAATTTTCAAGACGTGAATCACCATTTTTGGCATTTTGGGGCACGAATATAGTCAGCCTAGCCGTTTTTATGATGAGAATAGCTAGTTCAGCTATTTTTAGGCAGTGAATGGCTGCCAAGCCAGTTTTAATAGAGCAAAGCACATAATTTCTTGAGCCCCTGAATCCACGACTGTGACTAATCACCGCCCAGTCGAGCTGTTGCAACAGTCAGTCCCATCATCGAACTTTTTATGTGAATTTGGGTTACAATACCTCCTTATAGGACCTTTTTTCACTTTCTAGACATTTATAACAGCCCGCAATTTAAACGCTTTAATACATTTTGTGTTTCTTCTATCAAGCAACGAATTAATATTTCGCTTGTTTTCAAATTCACCACGATACTTTTTCAGGGAATGAAACAACCACGGGTCTACTAATGATTAGCCTCTATATTAATGAGGCACATTCGTGCGTGATAGTTCACGCACGGAAAATGAGTGTGTGTGGTTGTGCTCTGGTGTGGTTTTGAGGGGTATTGGGTGTATGTAGATGGGTGGAGGGGTAGAGAAACAAAAATCGCTACTGTTTTCACAGCACGCCATTTCGCGATTCTTTGTTTTCCTCACGATCCTTCGATTCAGAAACCCATTTATTTAGGTTCGTAGGGGTGTGCCGGGAAAAATTCAGTGAAATACCTTTGTCCGTGATTCAAGTGCGATGGGGCCGAAGCTTTTTGGCGTTGCCCATTTGTGAGGGAAAGGGTATCTTCTTGGGTTGTATAACGTGGAAGTGAAACAAACGAACCGTATTGTTCGCATAATATTGATGGGGATCATTTTTCCTCCATCAAACATCAGATGTAACGTTGAAATAGCTGGAACAAAACGCTTTAATATGTATGTGTGTGTGTGTACACGATTGCTCATCGATTTCGGTGCATTTCATTTATGCCAAAATACAATATTGCACATCCTGATAGTGGCAAATATGGGTCATGTGGTACATTTTTTGCCCTTAATTTTCCTATTACACTTTTATCATGGAAAACACGAAGTAATAGGCTGTTTTCTAGAAAAGGGTTGGAGTTGGTGAAGGATATTATAATTATTATCAAGGAATCGCGATAATTCTCTCGTTAAAATTCCGCAGGAAGAAAAATAATGTTAGGTAAGCCCCCCCCCCCATTCACTCAAAGCCTTCTTACTTGTAAAACTACCACTGTCATTTCCTCCACCCATGCTAGACAGGACTCTATTTGTTTAATTTTTTTATAATAAAAACGACACCTAATAAAAAAATGACAGAGAGAATCTGATTTTATTTTAGATGAAATCTACCGGTTGATATCGACGTTGGAGGGGGTCTTTAATTAAACTTTTCCTTTCTTTGTTTTCATTTTCCGGCCAACCGAAGTTAGGCTTTTTTACGTCTGAAGTAATTTTGCTCTATAGGAAGGAATCAACAAAGTGGTACATTGTTTTTGTGTGGCTTGTTTCTTGAAAGAGTTGGAAGACGAGTCATCACTGAAACCCTGGCTTTCCCGCTGTGAGTGAGAGGTTAAAAAAAAAGGGATGAACCATCCTGTTGTAAGAACCTGGACCGGGGGTGGGGAGGGAGGAAAAGATTGCTTGTTGGACCACAGGGGGTTAGGTGTGGGGGTTAAGAAGAAGTGAAGGAAAACGTGATGATGGTTGGTTGGTGGGTGAGGGGATATAGAAAAGTCTTATGGAGAGATGAAAAGGCCCTCTGGAATAGGGTTGGTTTAAGCAGCGATGGTATGGTGGAAGAGGGGGGTTGATTAATGGCCGGTCGTTTCACCTTTTCTAATAATCTTCCACTTCCCCTCCACACCAATACTGTATGACCTCCCAACCGGCATGCCCTCTCACCACATTCTGGGCAATGTATGGAGCTTCTAACGAAACGGGTGAAGGGGCTGGAAGAGGATTTAAAAGCGGAAGAAGTGCTGATATAAGTTATTATGGTAAATATATAATATATAAAATGACAAGTTCTTGTTTTATGAGCAGTGCTATGCACAAGCGAGCTTCAATAAGAAACTATTGGGAATTCAATACTTGGAGCGCTGCCGTCTGATAATGAAAAGAGTACTCCTTTGTAGAATTAGAAGTAGTCCTACTGATTTCAATGACAGTGCCGGATGTTTTAATTAAATTCGTGGTTTTAAATGTTGATTGAGAGCTTGAAATGAATGAATTTATGTTTCCTGGTTGGAATACTGTATTGCGGGCCAACACAAGTCAATTTTGCGAGTGGCCATTATGATGGAAAAATCCAAGCTTCAAAAAAGAAAATGCCTCGGTGGAAATTATTCCCTCTCTTGAAAAACACCGGCAACGCCAACAAAACAGTATCTGTTTTTTACTCAAATGTGTCGAACTTCCTTACCCAATTGCCTTCAAAGGCGGGCTTCGATAGGCAATGATGGAATGGGGAGTCTCCTTTATTCTGACAAAAGGGGTGTAAATAATGAACCTCAGGGGAACTTGGCTTGGTCACATTCACTCACATCTCTGTTCTAGCCTTTCCTATTCATTAATGGTCTCGTAATGTGTTCGTTTTGTGTTGTATTGTTACTCCGAAAATATGCGCGTAACGCTAACGGAATTCTTAGGATTTCTAGGTAAATAAATGTATTCGTGCTACCTAGCAATTACACACGTTCTGAAGCTTGGAGCACTCGACGCTGTTTTTTGAAGCATGAAGCAGCATTGCCTGCCTGTTTTGAAAAACCATCCGCTCACTACGGGGGATCATTTTTTTCTTGCTAGCAAAACATGCTTCGAAACAATTCATCGTGAGCGCCGAGCCTCAAGACCGGTTGACACGCTACATTTTTCTTAACATTTTGTCTGAGCAGTTCAGGGCGGGTCTCTGCAACTGCAGTCTTCGCAACGGAGTCAAAACTGCGCTGTTTTCCAGTCCAGACGTAGCGTTTTACCTGCAATGTGTTGACAGTGCCGGCTTTAAGACGGACGAACCATGGGTCGCCTCCATGATTGGCCACATTAGTTTTCCGATGGATTTGGATTCTTGCTGCAAGGAGGACGACAGTTAAGAGCATTGTCTTGAAAAACACGGTGATACCAGCAATTGTCTTCGTTTTGGGAGTCAGAGTTGCGGGATGATGAGCGGCTGGGAGGTCGTGATAAATTGATAAAGTGATTAAACGGTTTTTATTTACTGCTCTAATTTTTCCGTTATTTACAATTGAACCGGAAAAGCTAAATCAAATCGAAATATGCCGAACTGCTTCAAATGCGCTGAGCCAGCAGGTAATGATGGAGTTGTGTGTTCGTTTCGTAATAGGAGCGTTCACAGAGTCAAATGTGCTGGGCTGAGCCGGTCGGAGATGAACTGTCTGCAAAACACGGGTTCGAGTTGGGAGGCTGTCAGAGTCTGATAGATTATTTATGGTTAAGTGCTGGTTCAGAAATTGATGTGGCTTTGTACTTAATCCAGCTTTCGTCTGTATTGAGGGGGGAGTCGACTTGACACTATTAACTAAGCCATCGTAGGGCTCGTGCGGAAGGCCCCGGTTGCGATCCTGAGTCCTTCGTGGTACACGCGATCCAGATGGATAAGCCAGGAACGCCGGGCAGATCCGTAATCGATCTTTGACCCTATATGAGCATCAAAAATGCGCAAGAGCGTTTTGGTTTCCGCCCCCCACCTGTGACTTGCAATTATTCGAATTGCATTGAGATCCTTCTTAACACGGTGTATGACGTCCTGTACATGTTCTTTCCACCTCAAGGCGCTGTCCAAAGTTAATCCCAGGAATTTGCGTGCGTTCACGTAAAGGATTTCTGCATTCTGAAGAAGCAATCGGGGAGGTGAGTGTTCCAACCTTAATCTACAAAAGTGTAGTGCCGAAATATTTCCCCGAGATAGCGTCAAACCTCTTTTGGCGGCTTCACTCACGAGATTGTCAATACTTTTTTGTATCGTAGTAGTAGGATCGTCATTATCAATATTAATTTACTAATCACTTTGTGGGACTTCTTTGGTTATAGGTTTACTTCACGAGGTAACTTTCATCACGATATTATTGCACCTCTTACATCCGAGTAAATATCTCGTAGCTGTGTTGAACTTAAAACCTATTTTTCTTGTCACACATTCCAGATCTCTTTACTAAGCCGGGGTATTTCGTCACCTGTAGATACCGGCAATGGCTCTAGACATGTTGTGTGCGTTGCTTCTTTGGCAAGCATGTCCACTCGCTCATTTCCAGGGATTCCGACGTGACTCGGGATCCACAAGAAACAAACATCAATTCCCATTTGTCTTAACTCCAGCAGTTTCAAATGCACTACTCGAGCCATACTGTCTTTGCTAAATTTGTTCTGTAATAGCTGGATCGCACTCATTGAGTCTGTTATGAGCACAACTTTCCCATTACTCCTCACTATTCCATAAAGTAGTGCATCTAACGCAAAAATGATAGCATACATCTCAGCAGTCAGAATAGATGCATGAGTTGGCAGGCTCCTTGCGAAACGGGCAGCTCCAGGAATGCAAAAAGCACATCCGACTCCATGCTGGCCCTTCGGTCCATCAGTGTAGACTTACATGTATCCAATATCCCGATAGTCTAGAAAATAAATTTGCTCGAACAGCAGATGACGGAAGAAGATCTTTTAATAGACCCGCCAACGATAAATCCGCTAGGATACTCGGCTTGTGCCACGGATAGGTACTGAAATTCTCATTTTCAGGAAAAACTGGTTGAGGCTGAAACGAGGTAGTTACCTCCTTAGGACGAACGAAGGAGGTGTGTGGCTGGCAAAAGATCGATACTCATCAGGGATAATCTCAAAATTCAAGAAGTGGTTAACCCTCGTTCCAAGCTTAGCTGCATAGTTCAAGAGGGTTTGCTGCCGTCGCAGGCTAAGAGGAATGTGACCTGAAGCAGCTTGGAGGGCCTCATTTGAACATGTCCGGAACAATCCTGTTGCTATGCGTAGACCACTGTAATACACGTGGTCAAGTGGTAAGAGCCACGAGTGTTGAAGCCGATCTATAGACAGTTGAGCCATAATCAATTTTGGAGACAATCAGGGCATCGAATACGCGTAATAAGAGTCCTGTGTCACCTCCCCAGCTATGATTTGAAATAATTCGAACAAAGGCCCAGGTCTCTCTGGCAGCGTGCAGTCAAGTCCAGAATATGCTCTCTCCATCTCAAACCATTATCATAAGTGAGTCCTAGAAATTTATGTTTCTCCTTAAGCTGTATCGTTGAATTTCCCTGCATCAGTCGTGGAGGATCGTGGGCTGCTCTCAATCTACAGAAATGTAGAATCATCGTTTTTTCTTCCGAGAAAGCCATTCCTCTCTTCGCTGCCTCATCTTCTAGATCGTTTATGTTTCCCTGTAGTTCTCAGCTAATGACAGTCCTTAGGGTGCTCCAAGAAGATGGCCAAATCATCAGCGTAAAGACATTTGCTAACAGTGGGGGACACACTATCTGTTAAGCTATTAACAGCAATGAGAAATGTGGTGGACAGTGATGAAAGAGCAGAACCGACCCTAACCCAAAAGTCACGCCCTTCCAGAAAGCTCTGTATCAGCAACGGAAGGTTCCCCTTGAAACCCCAATTCATAAGTTGCTGGAGACAAACGGTCGCCAAACTTTATCAAAAGCATTTTGAAGGTCGAAAAATACTGCGGTAACATGTTTTCTTCTGATGAACGCATCTTGAATCTTTTTTTTCCAGCTACACGAGAAGGTCTATTGTTATTATTAATGGTCTGGGTCATTTTCAAAATCAAAATTTAGGGGGGTTAGCCCATTCAAAACCAAGTTTTGCAAAGCTCTCTCATCCAAAAACGCAATTTCGCGAATTTCACAGCGTTCGAAACCAAATATCCCGCCGCAGGCCCATTCAAAAAGCCATTTAGTAGTGCCGTTTCATTAAAAAACCAATACTGGCTCTCTGAAAGGGAAAAATTCAACGGAGCAGGCGGAATTGGATCGTTAAAAACTAGTTTTGGGGGCAGATTCACCCCATAAAAGCAATTCCGTACTAATTTTGTGCCAGTGCCCCACGCACGTGTCCAACAACTGTTGTTACACGTTTTCATCATCCGGAACCACGGTCTTCAAGTTTCCAGGAGTTTTTTCTCATATTCGACCGTGAAACTGGGCGCATATTAACCATTTGAGCGCGTCATTAAATGGTCCCTGCGGCTACAAAACTTCAAAACATGAGATTTTTGTCCCAGTCCACTGTTTATTTTTATACTTTGCGCCAATTTCACTACAAAACCTTGCATTTCACTGCCTGAATATCACGAAACTTGGGCTTCCTGAGTTTTTTTTGTTCTACAGCATCCAGCCCAGCAGTACAAGCCTTGCTACTGTGGGAATCCAATAACGGTCTCTGTTCTTCTTCTTCGTGCGGGAGAAATCACCCTCGCGTGAATAGCCCATCCCATCTATTTATCAACATTTCTGATCGTCATTTGATTACGTGCAAACATGAACCAATCACGTGCTAACTAACCAAAGCTCATTTTCACGCTGTCGAGATATAGCTGTTCAAAGTTCTCTCCGCCCTCCCTTCTCGCTATATATCACATCTCCGTCGTGTGGCACTTTTCGATCCTTGGTAATCGAGTGACACGCTTCATTGCATTCAAATCCTTCTTTGCGTAATTGAGCTTCGCCTATATCCTCTCACTCCCCGGGCGATCGCAATGAAAAAAAAAAAAAACCTTCATCCGTGCATTCAAAGAGAGAGAAAAATCGGCTCTGTTTTTAAACGCCCAAATTCATCAGAGTTCATTAAGCTTTCACGCTTCTTTCTCTGTACAGTTTCACTCAAAAATGAAACGAATAATTTACAGGTTCCATCAGGGGCCACGCGACCCCACATTGGCTCAAGAATTCAACAGCTCGGTGATTCTTCCACTCACATCCCGTGCCCCCCCCCTCTCCCACCAACACTGACAACACAACACCATCGGTACTACAGAATTGGAGAAAGGATCAACAACAGATATTCACCGAGTGTAACTGTTTCTATCTTCACGGGAGTGCGGCTCCGGGGATTGTCCCGCACGAAGTAATGAGTTGATTGGAAAATTATGCATGCAAAGCTGGACATTTGTTATCCGGTTATGCTCGTCAGATAAATTGCCGAATTAATCCACCTTTTCCTCAACATAGGAGTCGTGAGAGGAGAAGTGTGGTGATAGTGTCGGTTGGGAAGGGGGGGTTCAGAGAAATGAATTAAACTGTTCGTCCCTTTCAAACATTTCCATCAACTCTGTAGCAACATCAGTCTTTTTTTTTTCTGTATTGTAAAGTTAAAAAGACGCTTTACAGCGTCGGATGGGGTTTGTTAGGGAAAATCC
This sequence comes from Corythucha ciliata, assembly GCA_038030265.1. Lineage (NCBI taxonomy): Eukaryota > Metazoa > Arthropoda > Insecta > Hemiptera > Tingidae > Corythucha > Corythucha ciliata. The sequence goes on from CM075943.1 coordinate 58,327,633, forward strand.
GTTTTCCAATTTGTTTTATTAAAACTAAAAGATAAATATGACGACGGCTCCTTCTGTGCCAGCAAAGTGTAGCGAGAGAGGATAGAGGACCAACGGTGAATTGAATTGAAAACTTGGGGATCTTTTTCAATTAATTTTAACTCTCAGGGAGAATATTTCTTCTTTTTTGTTATTGACTTTTCTCACTGTGAGCCGGGGAGGAAATAAATTTTGTTTCACCTTCCTGGATGAGACCGGGGGAGTTTCTTCCTCCGGGAATAAGTTTATAACTTAATAGAATAACACGAACTCATTTAAACAAATTACAATAGAGCCGGAGCCTTCGCAATAAAAATCACGATGACAAGTGGCAGAGGTGGTACAAATTCAAGTGGGAAGATAAGCATAGGTTGAGTGGCATTCAATTCTAATCAGCTCACAAAGAAGCATTGAAGGAAAAATGATGTAGGTATGAATTGGCTAAAAGTTTTCGGAAGTGACTCGGCGAACACGTACAAAAACCCCAAAAACCGAACTTAATTTAGTTTTGGGAGCGAAGGATGCCAGATTTCCTTGACGTAGTCTCCACCATGATTTTCCAATGAACAATACAATTGGTGGATGAAACTAATTTAAATAGGTATATCTATTAAAAAACAATCACAACACGTTTACAGCATCTTCTAATTATCACCTCCACCGATGTTGTGAATAGCACAAGAAATAAATCGATTAAATCAATACTTCCGACCAAATAAACAATTTGGGGGTTAGAGAGCTCGTCTCTGATTCATCGAGTACACAAAAGCGTTGCCAATGTGCAGTTGCTGGGCTGGGAGAGAGGAGGTTTACCACTCAAATATTCCTTTGGATTAAACAAACGATTACGACGTGGAGTGACTGTGAGGGGGTTAAGACAATGCTCCCCCCTCCCAAACACCACCACCACAACCACACTGATTTTATAAACCTCTCCACTCCTCACGTTCAACCAGCATTTACGGACTCGTATATGGAAGGTCTGAAAAATTCATTCAGAGCCATTGTTGAAGGCGCTCAAAATCCGACAATTTTCACTTGTTTGTAAACGGTGAGAGAGAATTCGACGGAAATAAACGTGAGCTGAAGGGTATAAAGAGAATGTTTATTGGAGGGGGTGACGACAACCACCCTTGATTTTATGAAAGAATAATCAGGAGAATCAACACGAATTTTCTCCAGAGCGGAAACTTTGATTCCATCGGGGAATTTATACGTTTTTTTTTTTCACAAATGCATCTCCCTCTCATACAGCGCAGATCAACAATGCAGACGGATAACTTTTTGCACACAAAGAGCGTTTGAAGAGATTTTAAAGGGGAAAAAAATGTAAACGCCAAAGCTTCCAAGTACGCTCAACCAGCGCATGAGAGGTATCTTTCCGCTATAAACCTTTACTATATAATTCGATCAGCTTCGCACACGCGTAAGTTTCAATTTTAACGCATAGACGAATCTCCCCCCGACCATCACACGCATCACTTGAAATTTTCAACTACGGGTATAAACAACCAAATAAGCTCAAAAGTTACTTAAACTAAAGTTAGTACGAGAACGAAAAGAGCTTAAAATTATCTCACGTCAGTTGCCTGAAAAGGAAAGTGATGATGGTGCGTGATAATTGAACGGAAAGACTCCCCACTCCCTCAACATCTACACACAGGTCATCACCAACCCTTAGAAGGTTGAAGAGTGGGCGTGGCCAAACGATTTATTTGATTAACGACATTTTGTACAGCCTATAATTAGATTTATTAATTGTTCGGACAAGAAAGAAAGAAAAAAAACGCCCTCCAGTTAGTTAAGAGATTAAGGGAGTCTAGTTTTAGATTTTATTTGTCCCTATAATGTAAACAATGACCCAGAGATTTATGCTTTAATCTCGCACAAAACACGCTCCCTCTACTTCCTGTTTTTCATAGAACTCCCAGTCTTGTTTTACAATACGATAAAGCTATTCAAAGCGCTTTTGGTGGAACGGGGAAAAAAAAAACAGCTGAATCCTTCGCCATCTTGTGCCCAGTTGGTTCAAAGCTGTGCTTACTGTAAGGACTTTTTTTTTTCCAATGTAGAAATAGGTCATTACGAGCGTTACGGATTGAATATCAATCCACGAGGATTATACATAGGAAAAAAAAAATCGTGTTTTATTTCAATCCAGTCCCTATTTAAGGACCCAGATTCTTCGTCCTTCCTCATCCGGTAATCTTCTTATCTGAATACCCTTATCCATACGTTATTTTCCCCGTATTAAACCCTTTTTGCGCTTCTTATATTTTTTTTAAAAATAAAAATCCATCTATACCATTTCCGTTTAAATCTTATTTAGACATATAAAATGGCGAGGAGGAATTCGATCTGTTTCTTTGCACCGTTGATCCTTTGGTTTCATCAAAATTTCTCCGTCTGGGAACTTTATTGACAAATATACGGATGGATATGGATAAACCCATGGCAGGCTGTATTGTTTAGGTCATCATGCTGTACTGACCACTATAAGATGGATCGTTTTAACAGACCACATAAGAGGTGGATGTGTTTACATGCCCTGGGATGGATTTGATGGTGAGCTTATCCATTCAAGTGGCCGTGAGCACGGCATATACGGCTGAAACATTGAGCCCATAGCTCTATAACTCAAGTGGCTTGCGTCGTATTTGGCCGGGTGTTTAAATTTAAGTTTAATGGAGTCTCATCCATGTATTATGAGATTACTTCCGGAGTTCCTCAGGGATTGCACTTGGGCCCGGTTTTATTTCCACTGCTTATGAACGATATTTCGTCGACTGTCAACAATTGTAAGTTTCTTCTTTTTTGCGGATGACTTGAAAGTTTTCCTCAGGGTCGGTTGCCTCCAAGATCGGTTGCTGTTGCAGGAGGAAATTAATTCAGTTAGTGCTTGGTGTAAAAGAAATCGTCTCAGCATGAATATTCTCAAGTTTTAAATTATCTCGTTTTTACGTCAAAAGGATATGGTTAGACACGCCTACACTATTGATGATGGTGTGGAGCTGGAGAGAATCGATAGTGTTGGGGATCTCGAGGTGCTCTTTGACGAAAAATTGTCTTCTAGCGATCACTTGGATGTGACCATCTTCAAAGAGTTTAAGATGCTTGAATTCATGAAGCGTGTCACTTCTGATTTTCGTGATGTGGTTGACGTCCGTAGCATTTATGTTAGTCTTGTTTTGAGCTATCTCGAATAGGCATCTGTTGTATAGTTTCTGTATACCGCAAATGGGATTAATCGAATCGAGCGGGTACAGAGGAAAGCGGTCAAGTATTTGATGACCAAGTCTGGGCTCCCGTGGAAAGATTGGGAGTGTGAGGACGCTCACGGTTACTGCGGTATAAAGTCGCTTGAGGGTGGAAATGTCGTGAGAGGGCTCAAGACCCAACGGAAGCTCTTCAACGGGGTTTATTTCGTGCCTGAATTATTGAATTAGCTTCGTTTATCTGTCCCGCTTCGTGTGACGAGTAGGGATGGCCTCGGGCTTCGGGCCGGGCCGAGGGTTCCTGGCTCGGGCCGGGCTTCGGGTCGGGCCGCAGATTTCTCGGGCCGGGCCGGGCTGAGAGCTGAAGCCCGACTCGGCCCGAAATAAAAACTAGAAAAAATATAAAACAGCGAAAAGCGAGTGTCCGAAATAGACATTTGAAATATTTTGCACCCCCCCCCCCACGTTTGTCGGTCATTTCCTCACGTCTACTCGTCCTCTTTCTGTCCTCTTTTTTGTCCTACCTTCACTTACTATACCATTATGAATATATTAAATTTTCTTGGGTAATTCTACAACAATACACATTTTATACTCGCCTCGTTTTATTTGTTACTTCGCTTTTTTCCTCCATTTTAGTAGTCAAACGAGGAGTTTGACAGAATGAGGAGTTTCGCGGTATCGCGGGGAGTTTCGCGATAGGAAGGACGTTGTTAAAATGCCCAGTTTGGTAGGCCACAAGCTCGCAAATGCTCATTTTCGCCATAAAAAAATCGTTAAAAGACCAGTTCCATGGATTATATAATGAGGGAAAATTTTCCAGATGTTAGGAAGACTAAAGAGGCAAGTGTAATCTCTCGGTCGAACAGGCATCGTAAAAATGAAATTACCTGTTCGAGGGGTTAATAGACGCGAATTTCCCCAGCTTTTATAATCCTAGAAACTAAGGTACGAGAAATTTTCCAGTTTACCCAGTAGCGGATCCAAAAAACATTTTTGGGAGGGGACATTAAATTTCGCATGCATGTCGTTACTTTGTAGGGGTATGATTGTCGGGGGGGGGGGGGGGCTCCCGCTACGTTCTTGCTTTTTTGTCTGTTGAAGCCTCAAACTCACAATCAAGGGGTTTTCTCAGAGCATACGACAACCAGCGCTCAATCTCCAAGCGCATGGATCGTTCGTATCGCCACTGCTTTGGTCTGTCGTTTGTACTGTCAGTTTTTGTGGAGGAACAGGGACGCAAAATTCACTGTTAATTATTCAACTGTACGCGGTTAAGGGAGACTTGTACATGTGTTTCCTGGAACCCCCTCCAAGCATACGTCGCCTACTCGGCATTACGTAAATTATCACCACGAAAATCGGAAAATTGTAGGCTCCGTAAAATTATTCCGTATTTCTGCACCAATCCTGGATATCAAGACCTCATTTGAAACTCCAGGAGATTCTGCACGTGCGTACGATCTTTTTTCATGTTTCACCCCTGAAATAACTGTAAAACCCACATAAACGTTTATCTTGAAAATTAGTAATGAGCAAAGCAAGACCAAGGTCTTGGTCTTGCTGCAAGAGTCTTGCTGGTCTTTGTTGATTTAATTTTTTTTGTATTTACTTCGAGTGGCCTGTTTTTCGTTTTTGTATTTGTTGTTCTTTTTGAAGAAAACAATTGCATTGCATATCGAAAAAACAACTCAAAAACAACCTAGTTCGGGACTTATGAAATGAAAAATTTATTTTTTTCAGTTTTATTCATTTATCCCCACCTCCGATATTTTTGGATGTTCTTCGTATTTTTCCTTCATATCTAGCCGTATACTGAAAAAAATGTAACCTGCCCCCCCCTTCTGCAACCATGTGTGGTTTGAGAAGGCCAAAATAACGAAATTTGGGTTTCAAATGAGCTGAATTACTTTTTTGAACGAACCAAACCTGTCCATCTGGTAAGGAACAGCTGATTTTAATAATGCGGAAATCCCCGAAATTGGTTTTAAGGTGCCAAATCCAAGAAATTGGGTTTTAACGCGCGGATGTGAATTTGGCTTTTGAAATAGCAAAACTTCCAAAAACTGGAGTTTTCAGGAGCCAAATTCGCAAAATTTGACTATGAAAGAGCGGACATCCACGAAACTGACGTTTATGAGAGCCGATGGCCGAAATGACGAAATTTGGTATTTGAACCAGCCAAATCCGTGAATTTCTTTTTTGAAAGAGCAACATTTGGTTTTCGAAACAGCGAAATCTGTATAACTGATTCCAGAAAGAACAAAGGCCACAAAAATTGTTGTTTTTTTTAAAATAACGGAAATGCGCGAAATTAGAATGGCTAAAATCCGTGAAGTTTGGTATCAAATGGGCAAAATCGGTGACATTTGGTTGTGGAAGAGCGAAAATATGGTTGAGCGCCAAAATCACGAAATTTGTTTTTTTCGTTTTTCGACTATTTAGTTTTTATAAATGGCCGAACCCGTGGAACAGATTTCAGAAAGAGCTAAACTCACGTTTGTTTTTATATGGCAAACATCTGTGAGTTTTTGAAGGAGCCAAATTCACGAAATTACGTTTTGAAAGAGTTTAAATATACAAAAATTGGGGCATTTATATTTGGGTTTGAATTGAGCCAAATCCAGGACTTGGGGTCTGAAAAGAACTAAATAAGTTTTCTGAAGAGCCAAATCTGTAAAAAACTGATTTCAATAAGAGCTAAAACTACGTAATTTGGTATTTGATAACGGGTAAATTCGCGAAATTGCGGGGTCCAAAATGGCAAGAATCTGTGAAATTTGATTTTGAAGGTGCCAATTCTGAGACTTTTGTTATGGCAGACTGAAAATTTCCGGTGAAATTGGGGTTAGAAAAATCCAAAATCACAAAATGTCGTTCTTTTTGGAACCAACTGAAAACCTTCTCCCCCCTTCATTCCTTCTTTTTCTTCCTAGAACAAATAAAGAGCTAAAGCCACGAAAATTTGTTTTTGATGATGCAAAAATCGCCAAAACTAGGTTTTAAAGGAGCCAAATCAGCAAAATGTGTTCACGGAAGAGAGCAAAACCCACAAAATTCGGTTTTTAAAAGCAGAACTTCTTTTTGCAAGACTGGCAAGACTCTTGCAACACAGTCTTGGTCTTGCGCAAGACTCGTTAGTAAGGTTTTGTAGAAAGTCTTGGTCTCGCATTTCAAGTCTTGGTCTTGCAGCCGTTAGAGAGTCTTGGTCTTGCTGCAAGAGTCTCGCGAGAAGTCCAAGACCATTTTTGCTCATCACTATTGAAAATTCTCGCTTTTTCGACGACTTATGTAGGAAAGCAAGATCATACGCGAGTGCGGAATTTCCTGGAGACGAGCGTTTTTCAATCTCATTGTATTGATATGCGAGGTGAGATAGTGCAGTTTGGATGACTCAAGTTTTTTGGTGAAAAAGGCTAATCTCTCCACGTTTGATGTGTCTTTATTAATTCGTGACCATCGTTTCGGTCCACTAGAGCTAGACCATCTTCAGACAAAGTTTAGGGCGTAAGAACCACCCTCTTCACACGACTTTCAGTAAAACGAGCAGTGATCACAGGCTAATCCGACAGGCTCATGTGTAGCCTGTGATCACGGCTCGTTTTAGTAAAAGTCATGTGGCGAGAGGAGTTTTTACGCCCTAAACCTGTAGTACGCCCTGAGGAAGGTATAGTCGACTGAAACCACGGTCACAAATTAAGAAATAAAGACTCTTTGGTGAAAAATTCTTCTCCCTCACATATTTGGTGTTTTTTCCTCGCTCTCGAAGTGGAATGCGGGCTTTTTAGCCATTGCATTGGAGTGCAGATTTATGCTCTATTTATGCAAGCGTAAAAAACTCGGGCTGGCCCGGCCCTGGCCGAAGTTTCCAGACTTGGGCCGGGCCGCAAACGTCTGGCCTCGGGCCGGGCCGATTTTGAGTCGAAGCCCGGCCCGATTCCATCCCTAGTGACGAGACAAAATACTGTTCTGCACGTTGAGTGGCATAAGCCTTATAGCGGTTTCAATAAATCGGTTGATTCAGTAGCCATGGCGTTAAAAAGTCTTGCGGAGTTAGTCGATATTTTTGCCATGACTTACTGGGTAGTAGTGCACTAAATTACAAATATTCATAGGTTGTTTTTACTTGTTATTGAGCTTTTCCGGTTCATGTGTGCATCACTTGGCCGTGATGCACATCACATAGCATTCACATGGAATGTAAATTCCGTAGGCATTATCAAAAGGGGGGAAGGGACAAAAAAAAGCAGGAGTTCGTTTCGTATTCAGCTAAAATTTCTCAATTTTAGCCATAAACAAGTGATTTTTGTCAACTTCACCCGCAAATATTAGCGCTTTTCTCAATTTAGGTCACGTGTATCGTTCTTCTCAATCTCAGCCGCGGATTAGCGGTTCCCCCCACCCACCCACCCACCAATAGCCATGAATTTGCGCATTTTCTTAACTTTAGCAGCAAAATAGCGTTTTTTAACTTGTGAGCGATGTTTCTGAATTTCCTACGAGTTTGCCGCAAACTAGCGATTTTCTCAATTTTATAGCAGAAGATTAGCACTTTTTTGAAGCTGAAAATTAGCGTTTTTCTTAAGCGTTTTCCTCAATATTAGCCCCAAAAAAGAGGGATTTTTACCAATTAAGTTTTTCTTTTTGGTTCACTATACACTATATGGATGTGCAATTTTTCTCAGTTTTACCCGCAAATTAGCGGTTTTTTCACCCATCGCCGTGAATTTCTGCCTGAAAAATCGCCTTCTGAAGCCGCGAATGGCGCACTATGCAATTTTGACGCATAAATTAATTTTCTTTTCAATTTTAGCCTAGAATTAGCGCTTTTTCTTAATTTTAGCAGCGTATAGTATCGTTTTTACGATACCGTACCTGTGAAAAAGCGAATTTTCTCAATTTACAGTCGTGCATGAATTTGCCGTTTTTCTTAATTTTAGCCACGAAGCGCGTAGGCAAGTATATGAATTACAAATTTCACCACGTTTTATCCGAGAATTTTAGCAGCGTAGTAGCGTTTCCAACCAGTCCCTCAACGAATTTTATCAGTATTTGCCAATAACTGGAGTTTTCCTCAATTTAAACTGCAAATTAGCCATTTTTTAAACATTTTTAGCAGAGAATTATCACTTTTTCCTAATTTGTACTGAAAATTAGCGTTTTTGTAGCAGCGCTACTTAGTGATTTTTTTTCATTTTTAGCCACGAATTGGTGATTTTCCTTGTTTGTACCCGTGAATTAACGTTTTTCGTCCAATTTATATCCGTAAATTGCAAATAACAGATTTTTCTGAATTTCAGCCGTGAAATAGCGTTTTCTGCTAATTTCGCGGCGAACTAGCATCTATTTCAGTGGAGAATGTGCCATGTTTGTCCAATTTTAGTCAGAAAGCGTCTTTTTTTTTGTGACTGTTATAGCGTGTTTTCTTAATTTAACCGCGGGGTTGGTCCAAAAACAAAACTTTTGCGTTGATTCTGACAATTTATACGTAGACTGGCTTCTTTAGGCGAATTTTAGTCGGGAAGTTGCATCGCGAGACCACGATGTTCGTTCGAAGAGTTTGTTTTTGTACGTGGTACCTATCACGACTGATTGCGTTGCATTCATTTTAATTCGCCATTTTGAGCGGCCAATCATTCATTGATTGAACTGAGAGCGGCTTGGGGTTTTGTGGCAGCGTTTTCGAATGAGTCTTCAACTCGGAGAATGGTGGCATCGTCCGCAAACTGTGCCAATGTCGTTGTTCTCGGGGCTGAGGCAGGTCGTGGGAATAGACGAGGTAGAGAAGTGGAGCCGATACGCTGCCTTGGGGAACTGCCCCCCAGGACCCCTTGCCCTGTGGAGACAGATTTTGAGGTAGAAACCGCACTTTTACACCTAGCTGAGAAGGTGTGACTCTCCAAGTACGAAGATTTAATTGAGACCTTGAAATCCAGGATTGGTGCAGAAATACGGTGATAATTTACGTAACGCCGAGTGGGGAAGGTACGATTGGAGGGTGGTCGAGGAAACACCTGTACATTGTGCAACTCCCCCTTAACCTCGGAAGCCGACAATCTCAATTTATCGCCTTCTGGATGGAAAAGGATAAGAAAATAAACGCTCAATTTGAAGTTGTTTCGGAACAAATGGCATAAATTAAGTTTTTTTCTTCTCTCTTTCCACACATCCTTCTTTTCTTGTCATCCTCTTTTTCTCGAATGACTCACACTACGCAACATACGGAATACAATAGACTCCGTGGGCAAGTTGTGAAGTAAATGGAAAGCGAGAGTAAAGAGGCAGGAAAAGAGTGAGATGGAAAGGGAATAAAGAAGAACTAAACTGTTCCAGTCCAGTTAGCCTGCACAAAGGCTTCTCCCCTCCACCACACCACTTGCTCATCACAACGAAGCCCCAAGCCCCAAAGCAACTCTTCACAGATGGGTCCCGCTGGCCTTCACGACACGTTTTTTTTTTTCTTCTTTTTTTTTTTTTTTTGTTACTTTTGTTGTTGTTGTACTTCTTCATGCATCACCCAAGGAAACCCCTTCATGATAGGTAATTATACTCACAGTGACCAAGACGAGGAGCATTGTTTGTCAAGACAGAGAAAAAAGTATCGAACATTTCTTTTTTAGACTGAGTTTAATGGTGGTGGGGGGGGGGCTGGTGAATTCGACATAAACTAATCGGATAAAGTAAGGGGAAAACATTTAGCGAAGGACGGATTTTATTTTTATCTATTACTTCATTACGATTTCCCCTCCGGGTACAATTCATAAAGTCATAAATTCGATCTCCTCGCCCCCTCACTAGCCAAAGCCACGCAGAGTCCACCATGGCAACCCCCCCCCCCTCACCGCTATTCCCGGTCACTAACGTCCTTTTCCCGTTGAATTTAGCACATAAATATTACAAAGGAAAAGTATGACTCGAATTTCTAGTTGGAACAAAATAGGACTTTTGGGATTTTACCAGGCACGACCTACCCACTCTCCTCATGACCGCACTAACACACTTTCAAAACCCTAACATTAGTTTTATTTGTGTTTAGAGTTCCTGTATTATTAAACTCGGCAAGTACTAGTGATATATTATCTCGTCGTGAAAAGAGTTGAGGGGATTATGGCTGTACGGGTGAGGGGAGGGGTATTGAAAAGACATTACCCAAAATAAAACTCTAACGCAGGAGAAATAGGCGTGATCAAGAGTTTGTTGAAGAAGAAGGGGGGGAGGTGAATTATGGGTGTCACAAATCCCTCTTTAATTGGACAATGTTTGCAAGTAGAGTGCGAGTGGAAGAAAATGACGATAAATTAGGAGAGAAATGGGGTGGTTCATGGGGGGGGGGGGTGAACATAAATAGTGGACCTTTTCTCTAGAAAGTTTCCCGTCCATTTTCTAGCTCTTTATGTTTGCATTAGGCTTTTGAATCGAAAACTGTGGGGGGGGGGGGCGGTCATTTACTACTCGTAAATCGTGGTCTTTTGATTGTACAAGGGGAAGTGCATATATGCACGCATTCCACAAGGTGGATTATAATTAGTGAGCCATTTTATGTAGTCTGGAATTAATTTCTTTCTTCTTGAATATACACCAGGTACAGTCTTTAAAAAACCCTAGAAATGGAAATTTAATTTCTCACGAGATTAATTTTTGATGTTGTGTTGGAGAACACAAGCGGAGAGTAATTTGAACCCCCTAAGGGGCCTTAAAATAAACACGAGAGCCTCGTAAAACTAAGCTAAATGCTTAATGTCTTTGATAGTTTTGTTTTATTCATTTTCAACAACAAACAAACTTCGTGCTGTACGTATCAAACAAAATGCTGAGTTGGTTTTAATGACGATTTTATGATTATTAAAGGAATCGCAGACATTAAACTTGTATTATTAAAGATTCGTCTTACTTCACGATTCAGCTGTTTTAAAAATGAGTCAGCCGTGCTCTTATTATTCTGATTTATTTTCATTGCAAGACCGTATTATTTATGACGGCTCTTCCCCTTTCAAGTTTCCCCCTTATAACCGAATTTATTTGTTGTTTAACCCAAGATAGCCCTATAAATCAGTTCTGGCATTCGCCTCCCCCTCCCCGCCATGCCCAACAACACTCATCGAAAGTCCCTTTACCAACAGTTGAACAGAATTCCCAACGTTTGTCACTTGTCACGTTAATAGTTTATCGAACTAAAAAGAACCCTGTGAGAAGATGAGGAAGTGTTGGGGCCTGGCGATGATGATTGGTAACGCGAACAGATTAAACAAGACAGTCGCAGTAGGTGAGGGGGGGGGAGCTCCCTTGATCGCTGAGTCGTGCTGCGTTCAATCTGGAGGGATGGGCTGTAATTTCATTTTCAATCGTTTCCCTCTCTACTTCGTCGTTTAGCTGGTAATCTGCTCCAAACAAAGAACGTTGTAGTCCAGTTTCAGAGAAACCTCTCTAAACACGCCAGACTTTGCACCCTTACATCCTAAATTTGATTATTTTTCCCCCTACCAACAGTTGCCACAGACGAACCCCTCTTCACTCCTGTACTATATACCAGGGATTTACTAATTAAATTAGCGTAGAAAGTGCCGTAGTGGTGTTGGTTCATTTATATTTAATTATTTGATTTCATTCCGACATCATTTCTAATTTATACGTTATATCCCTTCATCTCTTTCCCTGAATTAAATATCTAACGCACTCAAACACGTGTGTCCTATATACGAGCGTCGATTGTCCTTTCTTGTATTTCTCCCGCAGCGTCTAATTGACGATACGTGCCGTTAAATAATGTCATTCGAGTGGAAAGACTGCAGCAAAGTTAATCGGATCTACGAGACAAGGCCCCAATGTTCTCGTGGACGTTCTGTGGTAAAGTGTAATAAGATAATAATGTCGGGGCGCGAAACACTAAGTTGAGAGCCGTGTTGCATCAACATTAAAGGCGGCATGGGATGCAACGCTGTTCGATGATTGTGGTGTGGAGTACACTATTCTCCTCCCCCTTGACCGAACTAAACTATCTCAATTTGAAACGGGCGAGTGTCTCGTGGCTCTGTGGCTGACCAGGTCACAAGCTCGTGCCTCTGAAGGGTTTAAGCTCGCGTTACCGTAAAGGGGGGGGGGGCACTGCACACCAGTCCTCCGTGGGTATACCAGCGCTAAGGGGGCTCAACTTTGACGCAACGTCTTCGGCTTTACACATTTTCCTGCAAAACAGCAAGTTTTCTCTGGTGAATGTGCACTTTAATCAAACAATGCAAACATTAACCGTATACCGTCTTCTTCTCACATCAGTTTTATAGCATATCAATTATCCGACCAGTCGATGTAACCGATCCTATACCATCGGGAATGAGTTCCGGACATCGGGGCTTACTTTTTTTTGTAGGTAAAGGTTGCACAAGGGTTACCTTATCACGATTTGCATAGGATTAAATGGGAGAGCTGAGTAGATAACAGCCCATCTAAATATAACCTCTTTAGCCCCGATGTCAGCCTCCCTCGGCAATGGGCACACAGGTTATGATCAGCTTTGATAAACAGTGATAAATATTCCTGGTTGCCCCATTCATTTGCAGCTTGCTGCAAAGGCGTTTTTTTTTTTTTTTTTCAATAACTCTGTCTTGATGGCTTTGTAGACATCAAAATTACGTAAAATGGAACTTAAGAGACTACGCTGGGGGATTATCAAAGGAAGGATCGCCGTAGTCGCGCGCGAGAAATCGTTGCCAGTCTTTACCCGTGAGTATCCAATCGGTCAGCATTTGACGTCGTGACATGAATGAAAATTGGGCAACGTAGTGTTTTTTCTACCACAAAGATTCATTATTGGCAATTCGACGGACGCCCGTCATTTCTAGGCGAATTTTGCCACGTCCACAGAAGTGGCTTACTCTGGAATGCCGGAGACAGGAGTGAGTTTTTCTTTGTTGTTCAAGAAAAAAGGCCAGTACGGGAACGTAAACGCGAATGAGTGACTAGTAACAAAATTATTGGTCTTGTTTATGCTTTTCTGGAGCAATCGTTTCATTACAAACCTTTTCACGTTGCCATCCTGTCAATTGTGGGTGGCTAACCTGAACATGAGGCGCGTTCGGCTCGTTTCACATACGTGGTTTCACGCGGCAAGGTTTTGACTGCCGCGTAGTTTAAGATGAGACAGCGGTATTCACGCGAATTATTACGCGAGGACCTCGTGAAACCGCGCGTGTGCTGTGTAACGAGCCTTAAGAAATGCCTAACGTAGGATGTTCACGTGCTCCTTTTATAAAGCGCTGAAGAAGATTCAGCGGCGTATATATCCCCCCCCCCCTGATGGCTGGACGCGAAATCTCCTCCCCCTTTATGAGCAGTAATCCACCCTCTCAGTGAAAATAAATTTCAGTGCCTAATTTTGACAAATTGGATGAAATCAACACCACGTAGCGTTAAATTATGGCTTTTTCTTAGCTTTAGCCGCGAATCAGCGCTTTATCCACACCTTATTCGCAGATTAGCGCTTTTTCTCAATTTAAAGCCGCGAATTAGCACTTTTTCTTGATTTGAGCCGTGAATTGGATGTTTTTCTCCGTTTCAGTAGCGAAATTAGCGTTTTCCTAATTTTAGCTTCGAATTAGAGGGTTTTTTCACTCCATTATTCCATGATTTCCATTATTTTAGCCTCCACGTCGCATTCACCAGAAGGCCACGAACTGGCATTCTCCCAATTTTTTTTTTAGCGTTTTTCTCCTTATGACTGCGTTTTTCTCCTTATGACCTTGAATTTGCGTATTTTTCTTAATTTTATCTGGATATTTGAGCTATTTCTCAAGTTGAGCCGCAAATCAGCGTTTTCATTTCAAACGCTCGCATAGTCAAAAATTAGCGTTTTTCTCAATTTTAGCCACGAATGTGCGATGTTTCTCAATATTTGCAGCGAATTACAGCGGCTTTTTCCACCCTTGGCCATTACTTAGCGCCTTTTCTCAATTTTGGCCAAGAAGATGCCTTCATCAAAGAGTGGGGAATGGGCGTTTTTTTAGTTTAGTCTCGAATTAGCGTTCTTCTCAATTTTGGCCATGAATCGGCACTTTTTATGAATTTTACCTGCGAATTAGCTCTTTTCTCAATTCTAACCGTGAATTAGCGCTTTTCCTACATTTCATTCACGAAGTTTAGCACTGCTCCTCAATATCATCCGCACATTATAGTTATTTTTCTACATTTTTAACCAAGAATCATCCTTTTGTCTCAATTTTAGCCCTAAATTAAGTTTTTTTTTCTCATTTTAGTCTGTTATTAGCGATTTTACCCAATTTCATTCGTGAATTAGTGTTTTCCCAATTACATATATCCGCGAATCAGCTCTTTTTATGAATGTTTGCTATGAAGTAAGTTAGAGTGCTATCGCGGAGTATAGTGCCATTTTTATAGCTTAAATAAAGTAAAACGCCATAATGTACTGTTCTTGAACCAAGTCCGCGTCAAGAATTGAGGTAAATCGCTAATTCGCAAATATTAGTGCTAATTAGGGTTAAAAATTGATAAACGAGTGCTTGATCACGCCTAAAATTGAGAAATTTTAGCCGCTAATAACAGCTTTTACTCAATTTCAGCCCCGAATTGATGAATTTTCAGAAAATCCGTGAAGCTGCTGGTACAAGAACAGATCATTATGGTGATTTGTTCTAAAAATTAGCTACAAAATGGCTGTATAGTCCGCGATTCTGCTATTTTTTCACAATTTTGATCTGGAAGTTGCATCTTGAACAGCGAATGAGCGTTTCTTTTGTTTTCTCGCAGTTTTAGCCACGAATATTTGTGTTGTTAGATGGATATTAATGAATAAATCTGTCGCCGCTTCATTATTATCCATCTAACAACATCTAGATAAGATAAAATTCGGCGTGGTTTACCGATCAGGAGAAGCGCCTAGAGTTTCGAGAAACAATGGACCTGGGTGGGGTTCGGCTTAGCTTATCCCTCGGAGTACGACTCCCATAGGCGTCTCCGTGGCGCAAATGGCAGCGTGCTGGACTGGTAATCCAGAGGTTGCGGGTTCAAATCCCGCCGGGGAGCCATTTTTTCTCGAAACTCGAATCGTGTTGGGCTATGCCCTTCCATCGTCGTCCAGATAATATCAGACTAATTAATTTATTAATTAATATTTGTGCTCTTTCCAGCCTTCAAGGCGCGTAATTGTCCTAAGAACAGTATTTCAGCGCGCCTTCGCAATTTCAGCAGCTTAAGCGCCTACACGAACTGTACGAATTAGCGTATTTTGTCTATTTTAGCCACGAAGTTGCCTCCGTAAGGCACGAATTAGTACATTTCTCAATTTCAGCTTCCAGAATAGCGCTTGCGTGGGCTTAATCGAATAATCAGCGAAAATTTTGTTGTGCATCTTTCAACGCTCTGTCCTCTAAATCGGATGGACTGAAAATCGTCGAAAGGAGTCAAATTCCCGTCCAACCGGACACCAAGGCTTCTTTCCACGTTACCTTTCACAACACACACGTTGAACATAAAACCTAAAAATCCTAATTTTTTCATCTTCAAGCTATTCAGGAGCGGCGGTCCGCCCAATACTCGCCACTACTTCAGTGCGCTATTGCTGGGGCGCAGGGAGCGAACCCCGAAAAGTTAAGTAATTTATGGATTTAAAGGTAACCACGCGAAATTCATAATCCCTAAAAGATCCAGATTCGCGAAATTTGGGGTTAGAAAGAGCTATTTCGCTGATTAAATTAAGAAATGATCCGCCGCTAAAATTGGGAAAATAATTCGTTTCTAAAATTATAAATAGCGCTGAATAATGGCAAAATTTGAGAAAAAACGGTAATGTGAAGCTAAAATGGAGTATTCGCGAATTTTGTAGAAATCCTCTAATTCGGAGCTGTAATTGAGTAAAAGCGGTGATTCGCGGGTGCTCAGAAATGATTTGCAGCTAAAATGAAATGAAAAACAGAAAACATTTATTCGCGGATCAATTCGAAAAAATACGCTAGTTCGTGGCTGAAAATTGAGGAAACACGTTAACTCACGGCTAAAACTGAGACAAGCCGCTATAATTCCCGTCCGAAATAGCTCAATCGCTGGGCTGAATTGAGAAAATTCGCGGCTAAAGTGGACAAGGATGCGCTCATTCACTACTGAAGAAACGGAGAGAAACGATTAAAATAGCGCGATAGATTAAGAAAGATGCTGTCGCCGGTATTTAATTAAAAAAATTAAATGAAATTGATATCTTTCGGATGACGATGAAAGAGCGTAGCACAACACGATTCGAGTTTCAAGAAAAAATGGGATCCCTGGCGAGATTTGAACCCGCAACCTCTGGATTACTAGTCCAGCACGCTACCAGTTGCGCAATTGGTAGCGAAAGGCGTCACCCTGCCTTATCTCATAATTATTTTATCTCATGAATTTCATATTTTATCTCATAAATTAGCGCATTTGTTTAATTTCTGCTGATAATTAGCGTTTTAATGTAATTTTATCTGATGATGGATAAAAAAAACGGGTATCATTCGTGGATCAAATCCAAGAGATAAATGCCAACGCACCATCACTGGAGGCAACTTTCTTTAAAATTGGAAAAAAAAAAAAAAAAAAATTTCGCTCCGGCAGCTGGCGGTCGGAAAGAGTGCATTTCATTTTGTATACGGATACCCTAAGCCGTCCCAGAAGTAGTAATGTTGAGACCATGATTTTTTTCGTTTTGTTTGACCCTCCCTCGTACTGTTTGCTGCGGGTTTGTTTAAGCTGAACTTAATGGGAATCAAAGGCTATTTCAAAATGGAATCAACATACCGAATATAATGCTCTGGAATCAACTGGTGATTTGTTGTGATTTTTTTACCATTTCAACCACTATTTTCCCCCCTCCACCTTGACGATTTGGCCCAAATGCAATACCGACCGGGGCCTTACGACTACTGATTTTTGTGCCAAAGCGCGTTCCGCTAAATTAATTTCTACGAGAGTTATCGTGCTAACAAGGCCTCACACTTACTTCCACCCGGGGACATCGCCCCCTCCCCCTCGACTTTTTCAAAACATTAAAATTGGAATCAAAGCCTACTTTAACATGGAGTATACGTACTGAATATGATGCTTCTAGAATCAACTGGTGACTTGTAGTGATTTTTTGATCATTTCAAGCCGTATTTCCCCCCCCACCTCCTTCACGATTTGGCCCGAATGCAATACCGACCGGTGTCTTATGACTACTGATATTTTTAGATAAAGGGTGTTCCGCTAAATTAATTTCTACGAGAACTTATCGTGCTAACAAGGACCACACATCTTACTTCCACCCCGGGGGCACCACCCCCCTCCCCGTTGACTTTTTCAAAAAATTAAAATGGGACTCAAAGGCTGTCTAACATGGAGTATACGTACCCGAATATGATGCTTCTAGAATCAACTGGTGATTTTTAGTCATTTTTTTTACCATTTCAACCCCTATTTTCCCCCCTCCACCCTTGACCGATTTGGCCCCAAATGCAATCCGACCGGGATCTTATGACTACTGATTTTTTAGATAAAGCGCGTTCTGCTAAATTAATTTCTACGAGACTTATCGTGCTAACAAGACCACACTCTTACTTCCACCCCGGGGGCACCACCCCCTCCCCCTCGACTTTTTCAAAAAATTAAAATGGGAATCAAAGGCTAGTCTAACATGGAGTATACGTACCGAATATGATGCTTCTAGAATCAACTGGTGATTTTTAGTCATTTTTTTACCATTTCAACCCCTATTTTCCCCCCTCCACCTTGACCGATTTGGCCCAAATGCAATACCGACCGGGTCTTATGATTAATGAATAAATCTGTCGCCGCTTCATTAATATCCATCTAACAACATCTAGATAAGATAAAATTCGGCGTGGTTTACCGTAGGAGAAAGCGAGCCTAGAGTTTCGAGAAACAATGGACCTGGGTGGGGTTCGGCTTAGCTTATCCCTCGGAGTACGACTCCCATAGGCGTCTCCGTGGCGCAAATGGCAGCGTGCTGGACTGGTAATCCAGAGGTTGCGGGTTCAAATCCCGCCGGGGAGCCATTTTTTCTCGAAACGACTCGTGTTGGGTGGGCTGCCCTTCATCGTCGTCCGGATAATATCAGACTAAATATTTATTATTAATTAATATTTGTGCTCTTTCCAGCCTCAAGCGCGTAATTGTCCTTACAGTATTTCAGCACGCCTTCGCAATTTCAGCAGCTTAAGCGCCTACACGAACTGTACGAATTAGCGTATTTTGTCTATTTTAGCCACGAAGTTGCCTCCGTAAGGCACGAATTAGTACATTTCTCAATTTCAGCTTCCAGAATAGCGCTTGCGTGGGCTTAATCGAATAATCAGCGAAAATTTTGTTGTGCATCTTTCATTCTGTCCTCTAAATCGGATGGACTGAAAATCGTAGAAAGGAGGTTTCCAACCGGACACCAAGACTTCTTTCCACGTTACCTTTCACAACACACACGTTGAACATAAAACCTAAAATAATTTTTATTTTATTATCTCAAGCTATTCAGGAGGGTCGCCCAATATCGCCACTACTTCAGTGCGCTATTGGGGGGGGGCAGGGAGCGAAAAAAAAGATTAAGTTTTATTTATGGATTTAAGGTAAATCGATTCAGAATTTAAATTTTGCGAATTTGAAGGTTTTGGGGGGGGGTGTTTTATTGAAAGAGTGATTCGCTTGTTGGTGAAAAAATTTTTCTAAATTTATTAGCGGAATTATGGTTTTGTTGAGAAAAAATGCGCTGAATTTGGGTTTTTTAAGGTTGGCGGGTAATTTTGTAGTGTGAATTATTGTAGAAATGTTTAAAGAGAGCTGGAATAAATCGGGTTGTTGATTTGGAAGAGCGGCAGAAAATATTTATTGCTGGATGAGTTTTGAAATCAGGTAAACATTTTTTATAGGGTGCGGAGGAATTGATTGGATTGTTTATGTACGGAAAATTGAGGAAAGCCGCTATTATTCGGGTTAGATAAGTTTTAGCTATAATTGCTGGGAAAGAATTCGAGAAAGAGTTGGGCTTTGGAAAGTTCGCGTATTGGTAGAAGATACGGAGAGAACTAATATTAAAAATAGCGCGATAGATTAAGAAAGATGCTGTCGCCGGTATTTAATTAAAAAAATTAAATGAAATTGATATCTTTCGGATGACGATGAAAGAGCGTAGCACAACACGATTCGAGTTTCAAGAAAAAATGGGATCCCTGGCGAGATTTGAACCCGCAACCTCTGGATTACTAGTCCAGCACGCTACCAGTTGCGCAATTGGTAGCGAAAGGCGTCACCCTGCCTTATCTCATAATATTTTATCTCATGAATTTCATATTTTATCTCATAAATTAGCGCATTTGTTTAATTTCTGCTGATAATTAGCGTTTTAATGTAATTTTATCTGATGATGGATAAAAAAAACGGGTATCATTCGTGGATCAAATCCAAGAGATAAATGCCAACGCACCATCACTGGAGGCAACTTTCTTTAAAATTGGAAAAAAAAAAAAAAAAAAAAATCATGAATACAAGGGGAAAAATTGCTAATTCTCTGCTTGATAAAGACTGTAATTCGTGGCTGAAATTGAGAAAAAGTGTCAATTGATAGAAAAAGAGAGAGATGTGGTTCACACCCAGGCAACGCCACTCTCAATGCTAAAACAACCACATGAATAGGACAGTGAATAACAAAAACGTAAAATAAATAAACAAAATTAAACAATTAAGGCAATAGAAATGAATATAAGGATGACTAGACTCTGTTCCGTGGGATGGTAACGTGTCGGAATTGTATCATTAACTTCAATTAAAGTCAAAATATAAGGACAGAAAGACTAAGATTAGGTAAATAAATAGTAAAATTAAATTAAATAAAGAGATTCTATCACACACCGAGCCTTGTTCCAAGGATATCTTAAGCGCTATAAATCGCCACTCTATCTGAATTGAGAAGTTCTCTAAGGACTGCTGCAAGGAGGAGGGAAGGGCGCCCTTCCAAACGAGCATTTAGGCTTCTCGCCGGGTTTCACGTTCAACGAGATGGGCACAGTGCTTTCACCGTCACAAGCTATACCGAGTGCTGGAGGAACCTCGAGTCCTCTCGCGTCAGATGTTCACTAATTTGGTTTCTAAGACGCCGTCCCTTCTTACCGACGTATGATTTGCAGCATTTGCCAGATTGGGCAGACAATCCTGGGTGTAGTATTCGTCTGGTCAAGGCACAATGAAAAAAGGCTGAAAAATCTCTTCTGAAATTAAGTTTATTAGCACATTTTTTGTCCAATATGTCCCTTGCTATGTTTTTCACGTCAGTGACCGGAACGCTTGTGTAGAGGTTGGCAAAATCAAAGGAAATAAGTTGACAGTTCTCGTCGATAGTTATTCCTTTCAATTTCTCAATTAACTTGCCACCATTTTTAGGACATATTTAGGAAGGAAGCCCGTTTTCGACTTGAACTCCTGGTTTACCCTACGGCTTACAATCTCGATTGGTGTATTATCGAAAGAGCATTATTGGACGGAAACTTGGGCTAGGTTTGTGAAGTTAAAGTTATCCTTTTTTTCGTTTGTATTGCCTTAATTGTTTCATTTTCTTTATTTATTTTACGTTTTTGTTATTCACTGTCCTATTCGTGTGGTTGTTTCAGCATTGAGAACGGCGTAAGCCGAAAGCGCTCTGCCTAGTAAAATTCGTTTGTGAGTGTGGACCACATCATTTTCTATTGTGAGAACGCTCACCACAACGCCATAATGCACACGTAAAGAGCTAATTCTTAAAAAAAAAAAAACAAAACAAAAACAAAAAAAAAACGGCTGATTGGCGGAAAAAATTGAGCGAAATTTTAATGAGGAAGTAACATAAAAAATAAAAATCGTTGGAAACATTTTTTTTTTTTTTAAAGAAAATGACTAAATATGACCAGGAATTGAAAATTAGTGCGTAAATGATTGATTTAGATTTATAGCGAAATAATAAAATTTGCCAATTTTTGTTGTAACCTTAAACGGCCGGTCTGTGACTCGTGACGTAGTTAAGGGGTTGTGACCCCTCCCAACCCTCCGTATCATGGCTGCTATCATGTCTTGCCCCTTCTTGTTCTTCATATTCTCTCAAGTCCCCTATTGTTTTACTTGTGGGAAGCCATTGTTAAGGTCGTGCGGATGCTGTTATTACGTCATCAGTCTATCTAGACTATTTCAAATGGGTCCCGCAACCCAATAGTTTTAAAAAGTAATAAAAAAATATAGGGCCTGATTTTATTTGATCGGATCATGTTTTCATGAGTTTTCGTACCCAAGATATCACGGCAGCATGATTTTAGAAAATGTGTTACTTCCTCATTAGCAATTTTTCTCAGTTTGAGCTAAAAATTAGCGTTTTTCTTAAGTGGTTTCCTCATATTAGCCGCAAAATAGCGGGTTTTTCTAAATTTTTGCCACAAATTAACATTTTATGTTACACTATGGATTAGCGATTTTTTTCTTTTTTTAGCCGCAAAGCGGGGTCCCCCCCCCCCAACAGGGGCGGATACAGGGGGTGGGCGATCGGACTGAGCCCGAAGGGCCGGAGGCCCGGCCTGAGAAAACTGGTAACTACAGATTAATTTTTCCCGATAATGGTCCTTACAGAATCCCGGAACTGGCCTATTGAGCTTAGGTACAATGAGACAAATGAGAAAACCTATCAAGTAGGGTTTTCTTAAAAACGGGACACCCTTCAACCCATGACTCAAGACACAAGGCTGTTTTATAGCGTTTTTCGTTAATTTCATTAGTGATTTTTCTCAATGTTGGCCGCAATTTTTGTTTTTCAACTTTTAGCTATGGACTAGCGTTTTTTTTTTGTTTTTTTTTTAGGTTTAGGCCCGAAGTTGCCTTCAGAAGCAACAGATTATTGTCTTTTGCTGAATTTTAGTCCCGAGTCAGCGTTGTTACTAAATTTTAGTCGTGAATTCGCGTTTTCTCTAATATAGCCGTGAATTAGCCGATTTTTTCATTTGAATCCGAGAATGAAGTTTTTTCTCTACTTTATCCGCAAATTGTCCGATGTTTTACAATTTTAGCTTTATTTATCATTTTCAATTAAGACCGCGAAGTAGGATTGTTCCAAGTTTAGCAGCTAAGTAGCGCTTTTTGTCAATTTTATTAGCACATTAGCTTTCTTTCTCAATTTTTGCTTAGTATACCTATTAGTGTTTTTGATTAGTTTACCTATGTCCTAATTTAAGCAGCTAATTAGCCATTCTTCTCAATTTTTGTCGTGAGAATTTTAGCGTATCACAGCGCTTTTGTGGGCTCTTTGCTAATCACCTGCAAGCACTCCATCCTGGGTCGGATGGATTGAAAATCGTCGAAAGGAGCCAATATCGCTGTCCAACTGCATGCCAAAAACTCGTTTTCACGTGTGCAAACATGAACATAGATCCTTAATATCCACATTTGAGCCCGGGGCGATCTGGCCCCCTCGCCACTCGGCGCGGTCTCGGTACCCCGCTACTAATTCACGGACAGAAGTGAGAAAAGGCGCTACTTCGCAGCTACCAGTTTCCTTAAAGCTTCCGCGGATAAAGTACATAAAAAGCGCTAATTCACGAATAAAAATTGAGAAAAATAGCTCATTAGCGGTTAAAATCAAGAAAAATACGAAATCACCGCAAAAACTCAGAAAAAACGATAATTCAACGCTAAAATAGCGAAAAAACGCTAATCCGTGGATAATTCACCGATAAAATTGAGAAGCGCTGAAGTGAGTAAAAACGCTAATTTGCGATTTAAATGAACATAACGTCAAATTCGCCGCTTCTAAAGGTAGCTTTGTGCCAGCAAGTGAAAAAATCGCTAATCCACAGCCAAATTCAGAAAAAACTTTACGTAGTTCGCGGCGAAAATTGGGGAAACCTCTAATTCGTGGCTGAAATCGAAATGCATACAAATCTATAATTTTAGCGGCTAAAATGAGGAAAAACACTAGTGTGTGGTTATAATTGTGGGTTAAGTTGAGAAACTTTGCTAATTCACGGAAAATTGAGAAAATGGCAAGCCGAGGCTTTCGGAGGCAACTTTGCAGCCAATTAGCATAAAGCGCTAATTTACGGCAAAAATTGATAAAAAATGCAACTATCAGGATGCCGTTCGAAAGTACACAGTAGCTTATCCGTCGATACAGCAGCTGATGGATACTGATGTGAAATTTACCAGTTATTTTAAAAATCTACAATTTTTTACTTTTCACATGGCTGAAATAACCACGCAAGCGACATTTTCTGGTGGTTTCAGGAACAGGATTTTGTCTTCTTTCCTAATCCACCTTGTCTATAACACGACAAATACCGTAAAAAGTAATGAAACTAGAAACAAGTAGGAAAATGCTCATAGCTCGGAACCAAAGCATTTTCTGCTATGCGTCTACATGACGTTTTTATGTGTCCAGGTTCGCACTATCACCAGTGCAAGTTTCTCACATACCTCCTGAATCACCCTGTATTTATGTATGTATATTGGGCCGATATTTTCCCAGTGCCCCGGGCCGGTCAAATCTGTGTATCCGCCCCTGCCCCCAAAGCCCTAAATTGGCGGCTTTGCCAAATTTCAATCTCAAAGTTGCCTGCGGAAGCCACGAATTGGAGCATTTTTAATTTTTGACTTTGAATTTTATTATTCTGGCCTCGACTTGGCGTTTTCCGATATGTCAGCTGCAAATTGGCAATTTTCACATTTTTGCCAGCACTTTAATTAGCACTTTTTAAAATTTAGGCTGAAAATTACATTTTATCTTGATTTTAGCCAGGCTAATTATTGATTTTCTCAATATTTGCAGGTTCTTTTACATTTTAGCATCGCATTAACAATTTTGTTTCACTTTTAGTCGTAGATAGGCGCTTTTTCTCAGTTCTAGTCACGAACCTTTTGTTTGTTTTTTTTTTTGTTTTTGTTTTTGTTTTTTTTTTTGTTTTGTTTTGTTGTTTTTTTCACTTGTAGCGGGTTCTTTAAGAAAATTCGGACTATTTTTTGAACGTGTGAATAATTAATTATAAAACATAAACCAATACGTTAAATTTATCTTTAAATTTTATGAATAAATAAATTCTGAGATGCGCACCCTTACAAGTTTAGAAATATCTACCTTAATTTTAACAAAGTCCCGATTGGAAGGCGATGGTCGAATTCGGAGGCGACGGTTGACGCGCAGGAAAAGATGGACGATCACTCGTGATGTAAAAATTTTTGAAGAGGACGGAACCAGATAGGAGTCAAGAAAACAAAAAAAAAAAGGAGACCTGCAATAAATGTCGTTTAACAAATGCCGGCCTCGTCATCGAGATTTCCGTTCGGAGCTTACTTTGAAGTCTCCCTTTTGCACCGACTAAGGATCTTCTGCTCGGCGCCCGATACTTCCCTCGTGGGCCCGTGGTGATGAGAGGTTAGCCCTTTTTTTATTTAAAGAATTCTTATAATCTTCGTTATAGTGATGGGCCTGTTTTTCTTTACCTTGCTGAGCAGTCCGTCGAACTTCACGGGAACCCAGGAAGCCACAATGGGTTGCACTCGAAGATGCCTTTTCTCAGACCTCTTGGCCGACGTCCTTCCTCCTTAGACGTTCCTCGCTCGACTCCTTTTTTCTAATGGCGACGACCACCTCCACATTTACGACTTCGACCGCCTAAATTTTGGCTCCAGAAATGGAATATGCGGGAAGACCCGGCGCGGTGGCAGGTAAGTTTATCGCGTCACTACCACGGTTATCACTATTGTTTACATTTTTCGTTGATTGTACGTATTTTTGTTATTCATTAATTATTTGTTCTTATGTTTTTTTTTGTTTTTAGTTAACAACTGCAATTAACACGACAGGGGAACGAACAATATTCCGTTAAACGACAGGTCGGCGATACAGGGTATGACAGCTACATCGAACACAACAGAGGGACGAACAGTATTTGGTTACGACGATGGGATTTTTACATTATTTAAGTCTCACTAATAGTTTTAAATAAAGTTCTGAATTTTTGTATGTATTTTTTATGTACTCCCTTTGTGGAACGCCACACACTTACATCGGTTTTTCTCAATTTTAGCCAGATAGTTGCCCTCAGAAGGCGAGTATTGAAATAATAAATATTAACAAACTTCTCGATTTCGTGATTTTCCTCAGTTTTACCCGCAAATTAGCGATTTTTCTCAATTTTAGCAGAGTAGTAGCGTTTCTAACCAGTGAATTCGCGAATTTTCTCAATTTTAGCCACGAACTGGCGTTTTCCTCAATTGTTGCTTCAAATTAGCCATTGCTTCCATTTTCAGCATAGCCCTTTCCCAAGTTGAGCTGAGAACTAGAGTTTTTTCTATTTATGCTAGGCATAATTAGTGAATTTCTCAATATTATACCTGCGTTGTTTTACATACTAGTCCCACATTGACATTTTGTCTTTCAATGTTTGATATGGATTAGCGATTTTTGTTTAGTTTTAGGCTCAAATGGGAATGTTTCGGACAAGTTGCAAACTGGGGCGAATATGGGCGCTCTCCAGCGGCTATTACAAAAAACTTAAAAAGCTGACTTTTCGCGCCTATTTCTTGGAAATTTTATCCTCTTTCTTTTTAAAAAGGACTGATTTTGCTCTAGAGTGCGTTTGTCAGACGTTATGAGCGAAAAGCAGAAAAACACCCCAAATTTTATGTTTTTTCGCAATTTTCTTGGTGCCCAATTAACGAAAGAATGTAGCGACAATATTTTTAAAACATTAATTTTTATAACCGCAATATTCCTCTGAAAAGCGCTATTTCAACAATATTGTTAAAATATTGAAAAGCAATATGTTTCATCCAACTATTTTAAAAATATTTACACAATATTATGATGCAATGTATTTTGTAATGTTTTGACTACATTATTTTAGCATTACGTTCCTTAACTTTTATAGCTTATTTTAAGAGCTATGAGCTGGCTCTTGGATATACGCTAAAAGGACAGGCCCGTAAGGCATCAGACAAACAGCCTTTCATAAAGAACGCTCTATATAAAATATTGTTGAGTATGTATTAGGGGAGAAGTACGAGTCTCAAGTGCTTAAAACCAAGTTCCATTGACTTTAGGAGTCACACAAAAAACTTGGCCGACTTCCACCATAGAGAAAATTAATCAAATTTTACATTCAAGTAATGATTTCATTGCATTTTAGAAAATGCCTTGGCACTGACGACCGCAATAGCGAAATTGTGTTTTGAGTATGACTCGCAGTGCCTTTTTTTTATTTTTTCTTATTTTAATTTATGTGAGTAATCTTTTCACACTTGCGTTTTCTTCATATTCAACTCTTGCATTCAAATCTGCATGGTTTATTGTTTGCAGGTCGGTTTACTCCATGATGGTGAATGAACAGTTTTTAAAGACGTTTTCCAATGTTTTCTCTCTTTTGTTTGTGAGTTTTTCTTATTCTCTAGTCTTTGTTTTTGTTCGCATTTTTCTTTACGTACTGATTTGATTTCTTGCTTTTCAGAAATTGTGTTTTGAGGATGGCTCACAGTACCTTTTTTATTTTTTAATATTTTTATTTTTGTGAGTAATCTTTTCACTCTTGCGTTTTCTTCGTATTCAACTCTTACATTCAAATCTGCATTGTTTCTTGTTTGCAGGTCGATTTACTCCATGATGGCGAATGAAGAAGTTTTTTTAAAGGTGCTTCCCATGGTTTTTCAGGGAGCCAACTATATGAAATTGGTTTCTGACGTGCCAGATCCACAGAATTGTGTTTTAGAAATAGCCAAACCGGAAAATTGCTTTTTGTAAGGTGGAAAAGACGAAATTTGGTTATCGAATTAGATAAAAAAACTAGGAAATCGAGTTCTCCGAAGTGTCAATGGTGCCTACCTGCGGAATTGTTGGGGTGTGTTCGCGTACTTCGCTATATTGGAGCACCGTCGGCGTATACCTTTGCATAAAAGTCGCTTGCGGAGACTGGTACCACTACAGGGATACTAAGCTGGATGCTTCAGAACATCTTCACACGTCGTCACATTATTGTTGGATAAATAGCGTTGATACACAGGATGCTCTCATCAGCCCAACCGACCCATCAGGGGCGTCACGTCACGCGTACACCCATTTTGGTCAACAACATTGGACGACAGCTGCGTGCTCTCCATTAAAGTATAGCTTGAGTAATTCAACCCAATCCCTTTCCAATGAAGGAGTTGTAAGGCCTCAAGGAAACACATTGCGTTGCCCTCCCAATTTCTCCCCATCACTTCATTTATTTTCCCTTGGGACTCAAGGGTGAATAAGGAAACAAAATAAATTATACTCCTCTCCCCCGCCTACTAATTTTTCACTATACCAAAAAGTCTTACTGCCCCTTACCAAATCAGATTTTCTCCCCTAACATTCTTCCCTTAGGTAGGTCTCTTTGGATGTGATTACGTTGTCTCTAGCACAGTAAATTATCATTACAATTTTTTTTTAATGAAATAATTGGTCATTTCTCTTTTGAGACACTTCTAAGAATTAATGTTCAGTTAAGTGGACGACAGGTTTGCTGTTTCACAGCTAATGGTTTTGTTATGGCAAGCGTGTTGGAGCTATGGAACGGCCGAAGGGGTGGGCGGGGTGCCGTGTTTTCAAGAGAAAGAGAGAGGTAGCCGGTGGGAAGTGGATTTTCGAGTTGTCCTAGGGGTTTCATCGAGGGCTTTGAGGAATAAGGGTTGGTAGTAGTTTGTGTTACTTTGGTGAAGGGGGAGGGCGTGCAGGCTCGCAGGACTCGGTGTGGCTGCTAGGGAAGAGATAGAGGCTCTAGGGGGATTAACTGTTTCATCTCTGGAATTTAAACGACAATCATTATTTCAAATTAAGCCACCCTACTACCCCTCTCAGCCCTTCTTTACACCTCCCCACCGAACTAAGAGCAACATTCATCTCATCCAACCCTCCCCCATCCTGACAATTCTATCTACCTCGTTGGTTCTCCATTCCTATTTTAACATCCATATTCTCATCCAGTGATGGCCGGTGCGAACACAGCGGTGGATGACTGATGATGTTACCAATGTTCCAAGCACGAATCCCAACAATTACGCAGTTCCTGTAAAGGGAAATGCACAAGGCCGGTTTCACACATGTACGGTTCCACATTCGGTTCGATTCGTTTTCGATTATTTTTCGGCAGTAGCCGAACAAGTAAGAAACGACGTTTCGGTCTCTATTCGGCACCTAATAGAAACCTCAAAGAACAGATTGTTTTCTCGACACGAATAAGGTTTTAATTTGACTTCAATCAGGCACGAATTCGTGTCCAGGCAAAAGAAAGCAAATTAGAGCTTTTTACACATGTCCGGTTTAGTTTCGGTTCGGTTTCGGTTTCTAAAAGCAATTAGGTAGCAAGTTGTATTTGCAAGGGAAAAAAACGTCGGAAAAAATTGAAAAAAACTCCACCGAGGTCCAAGGTTGAGGTGCAGTCTCCGTTTCGAACTCAGACCTTCAACTGTACGATGAGCTACTTATTGCTTTTCTCTCATCTTTGGTCGCTGCCGTCGAATGGAATGGAACCGTACAAGTGTGAAACTCGATTAAAAATACAAATAAATTTAATGAAATTCCTAGAAATTATGCCAGAATATTCTCAAAAAACTAATTAAGACGTGAAATTCATGATTATCTTGATGCCACCGTAATTTTGTAACGTTGAATATGAGCGAGACCTCTTTTCCTGTCAGAGATATTTTTAATTACACTATCCCAAGCTGAAGCTATTATAAATGTGCGTAAGGAGAGAGGCCGTTCTCAGTCTTTCAACCACACCACCGAGGCCGCACAAGCGATAATAAATTACAAGCGCAATGTTCCAGTGGATAGTAGTCATACGACGCAATTAAAGGGTGGAGTGGAGAAGAAACAAGAAAAAAAAAACAACGTATTTGAATCAACCGTTGAAAATTTGCATAAAAAATAACGCACAGAGGGGCGCAATTATAAAAAATAATTACACGTTCTGATTGGTAAATATTTCAATAGGCGGTCGCTTCGTCGTGATTATTTCATAAATATTCATAGAATATTCAAAATGCCCCGCAAATATTGAATCTAAGTTCTCTCTCGCTACCTTCGTCAATTCTCTCAAAATCTGTTAAAGTTGAAACAAAATGCCGCCTATGAATTTCTATTCGACGTCTTTCACGTAGATGGGTGGCTTCAAATCAACTGTATAATAAGCCTATCAAGTGGTGTAATTGAATGTGCTGGATTGGGGGGGGGGGTTAAAGGCGGCGAGGCATCATTCTTTCATCCCCAATGACCAGGGTCTTTTGGTGGTAGGAGGGGCGGGAGGGGGTCAAAAGAAAATTCCCCCACTGGGTTTGAATCATTTTGAGTGTGCCAACTAATGAGGTATAAGGAGGAGTGATAATGATGTCAAAGCGTGCGACAAAATATCGAGGTTGTGGGGGGGGGGGAGTCTGTGTATATGGCTGCAGGTGGGGTTTATCTATCGCCATGTGTAATGTTGGGGTAGAGGAGGTACTGTTTTATTCGAGATTATCCCAAATAAACGCTAACAAAGAGGTAAAGCTCATGTTATGGTTGATGGGACCGCGATGGGTCGTATCGAGTTTTTCGTGTAAACTTTTTTCCGTGTAAAAGCTTTCCCTCTATTCTTCAATTCCTTGTAACCTTCAGCACAGCTTTGAGGATTAAAGTACAGAAAATCTTTTATTTAAACATTCCATTGTTTTCTCTTTGTTTTTTTCATCAAAATCTATCCCGCTTTGCTTGTAAAATGGCAGGAATAGAAATGGAAAACCCGTGCAAGCATGTGCTTTCAAAACTGAAAAAAAAATAACAATAAATAAAAACGTAGGCCCCGTTGTAAAACTCAATGTGGACCGTCTTCCTGCTCCCATAGGCTGCAGGGGATCATTTGAACGTGATAATAAGGTTCAGTGGGTGGCCAAATACGTTCCCTTTTGCTATTAATTTCTGTGGGCTCCGTGAAGAAAAATGTCGTTCAACAATCGAAAATTAAAAGCGTCTTTTCTAAAAGAAAAATCGAAAATGAAAGAGACTTCGGGGCTTGTTGGAGATGTAATTCTCTGGAGAAATGTGAAAAGGTCAAGAAGGAATGAGACAACGTTGACAAAGATTGTACTCGAATGGTTGAAAGAGGCGGAAGAAAAGGGAAGGATTTTCTTTCACGCTATATCCAAAGGCGGAAAAAAAAAACCCTTCATGTCATTACCTCAAACGCGTTATAAGAAGTAAGCCTCGTCAACACTGTTTAGAGCGACCGGGTGTTACACATTTGGCCCTCTTTTCACTTCACGGCTCTCATGATTGAATGTGAAGGAAGAAAATGGGCGACGGCACGTGAATAAAGATCTTTCTCACTTCACCTCGCATCGTTTCTTGACATTTCGCTTAATTAGAATGTCGCTAAGTTCTCTAGAAAGGAACCCACATGTTCACCCCTCCTCTTCAATACTCACTTGTAGTATCACTATTTTCATAAGCATAACGGAACAGTCTCACAACCCTCCTACCCTTAAACCAAATGCATCTCTTTTTACTGTTTATTCCCACCACTTCATCTCAGTAATTGCTTCGTTCTCTCCCTCTTATAAATCTCCAGCTGCGAGTGAGAGCTTACCCCGAGTTTGTGTGACACGTGTATCCACCCTTAAGTAAATTAGAGCCACTGTTACAATTTTCCTTGAGTGTTCACCCCCCTCCCCCTCGGAGTCTTGACACAAATTCTGGGAAAATCTCAGGACTTAATACCATAGCTGCAATGAAAATTCTCCGTATTCCAACCCCACTATTACATCCAAGGGCCCGCGTAGCTCACGTGTGAAATGAAAAACCGTTGCGAAGGTATGGCATATTAATATGATTGTGGTGATAATGGCGTGCGGGGATTTTGTACAGTGGGCAATGTCTATAGACGCTCGTAAGCCCCTAGTTTTTCCAAGCAAACACGCAATATCCAAGAAACATGACAAGTCAGCTGCGTGCCTGAGAATGAAGGAGGTCCAAGGATTTTTTGAAAGAGCAAAAATCCATGAAACTGAAGTTCGTGAGAGCCAAAATGACGGATTTGCTTTTTGTTAGAGCCACATTTGTTTTCTGATTGAACCAAACAAAATCTGGAAAACTGATTCTAGAAAGAATAATTAAGGACACGGAATTCAGGTTTTTAAATAGGAAAGCGGCTGTGAAATTGAGCTTCAAAGGAAAATAATCCTCCAATCACCATACTGGGCCACCAGGGACTGACAGAAATTGTTGGCTAGAATTTTGAGGATTCCAACCACTTTTAAACCCAAATTTTGTAAATTTTGCGCTAAAGGGAATCAATCTGGATGGGAATGACCCTTTTAAACTATACTTTTTGCGGAAGCGGCACTTATACCCAATTTTCCCCAATTTCATGCATTTTATTCTTTCAAGAAGCCAATTCGAAATCTGCCTTTATACTGCTATTAATAAACGCTAGTTTAGGTGCAGCACGAATCTAAAAATCTGCGGAATTCCACGTTTCGGCTCTAATTCTCGACATGGCTATTTTCCGGTATTTATTCCCACGAAATAGCCAGCTTTTGAGCTTTATTTTGGATCCTTCTCTGTGTTCGGGGAACCCTGGCTAGCCGGCCATGACAGTGCCCAGCAGGGTGGGCCGAAAAACAATTTTTTTTTTTTTTTTTTAATTTTTAATCTCAATACCGCGGAAAAGTTGCATTTTCCTCTGCTGAGCGCATACCAAAAATCCAAAAAACAAAAATGAAATAAAAAAAATGTGTACTGTACGCGCATCGCGCTCATAATTTATGCAAATGGCTTAATTTTTCTAATTTTCCTTTTTTTTGAATAATTTCTAAAATCAATTCAATTGCTACGCTATAGGCCTTAATATGAACATAAAAGCATGATGAAAAATTGGAAAACTGTAATCCAAAACTCAATTTGATCGAGCAACAAAATTACGGCCCAAATTTATAGTCGTCCTTTGAGGAAAATATTCCGTTGAGGGGGTTCAAATCAGTTATTCTGATTTGTGAAACATCTGTTTTGAATCGAGTCGAGGAAATATTTTCCTCAAGGGACGACTATGAATTTGGGCCTACATTACGTCCAAATTGGCGATAAATCACGTTTTCCTACTTTGTTTCCTATAGATTTTTTGCCACTTTACTCGAAACTTTGTGTTCTGAATTCAGAGTTATTTGTCCTTAAAGTTGTACCAACAATCGACCGTGAAAATTTTAGGCGTTCTGATGAAACTGTCACGAGATTTAGAGGAACAGACTCTCCTGTGGGGCCGTTTTGGGCCCAGAAGGGGGCCATTTTGTACAACTTTAAGGGCGATGCGCCAACGGAAGGAATTGTTTCATTTCATTTTTTTGTTTATTGGTATGGACTCGGCAGAGGAAAATGCAACTTTTCCGCGGTATAGCTGTTAACGTCAAAACCCGAATTACCTAGCCATAACTAGTTTTACCAAAGCCCCTTAGCTAAAACTAGTATTTACTAGGTAAATCTAGAATTTACGATGGAGGTCAGGGAAAACTAGAATTTACGGATGAATTGTTCTTTCTTAATTTTACATTAGTTTTCACTAGTTAAACCTATAGTTCCAACTGAATAGCTCAGAAAAAACATCCAGTTTCGCTCTGCCAACCGCTGCTGGTGCCAACCGTCTAAATTTTGGGGTTCAAAATGACACAACAGTATGGCATACAACAAGAAATGAACTGTCTTTACGAATACGACTTTTTAATTTTCAATCCGTTATTGATTTCATACTAATAAATTCATGGATTCTTCCTTGGAATTCATGGAAGTTTGTCAAACCTTTTGCCTGGAAAATTGTTTTGGTCAGGAATTTCGGGTCTTAACGGTGACCCCAAGTGGCTACAACATTTTAAGTAAAAACCAGAATTGTCTGACAACTTTGGACAATTTTAGTTTTGCCTAGTGAATACTAGTATTTTTGACGTTGGACCTATTTGCACAACTGTTTAATGCAGTCTGCAGCTTGACTTTTATGAGTCAAGAAGTAAACGGTGACTAGCCGATGATGCGCCGCGGCCACTGTTCAAATTAGAACAAATTGGATGTAGGGGGCAGTGTGCCCACCAAACATTCCCCCGACCAGGGGGCCTATTCTGAGTTGTCGGGATAAAATGCCGCAAGCGGGATCCAAGAACGCTGAATAAGAAATAACATTATCCCGTCATAGCAACCACACTTGCGGCATTTCTTCCCGACAACTCAGAATAGGCCCCCAGGACCGAGTAGCCTTGATGGCTGATGAGGTTGAAACGGAGACTGGACCGCACCTAGGGTGCAATTTTTGTGAATGTTTGGTGGGCACATTGCCCCCTACATCCAATATGTTCTAATTTTAGACCTTATTATAGTTAAACTAGAGAACCTTTACTACAAGGTGAGCTCACGG
This sequence comes from Corythucha ciliata, assembly GCA_038030265.1. Classification (NCBI taxonomy): domain Eukaryota; kingdom Metazoa; phylum Arthropoda; class Insecta; order Hemiptera; family Tingidae; genus Corythucha; species Corythucha ciliata. The sequence goes on from CM075943.1 coordinate 58,361,276, forward strand.
CAATATTGGGGTGGATAAAATTATCTTAAATTTATTGTTTACAAATAACTTCTTAGGAAACCCAGCTGACTCGTTTGCTTAACGACTGTCTTTCGGTCAATAGAATTCAGTTGCGCTGTAAATTCTAGAGAATATTTTGGGCTCACCTCAAAAGCCTCGTGGGGCACTCCATAGTTCTTCCAAATCGATGCACCCCTCCTACCCACTAAATATCAACTTTATCTACCCAAAAATGCCGGATGGGCTCACTCGGTTGTATAGACCTTAGTTAAACTAACAATTCACGAACGAGTGTCCAGCTTGAGTAGAAGATTGAGTAGAACCGTGAACTCAAATCACGCACTCACGAAAAACTTGCAGTACTTTTTTTTACTGAAATGGCATACGCGGGTACATAACCTGTTGCAGATGCGCATAAAAAGCAAGGACAATTTTATCAACATTTTATTTATTTAAAGAAAGAAAAACTGTGTGGACTTGGGAACAACATTTTTTTATAAAAGCACGATGGCAATCACCATTTTTTTTAGAAGTTGGAGGGGTCTCTTAAAGTTCTGACTGAAGGGAGCATAACATTTGCTACTGTGAAGCAATAAAATCCAACACTGGGCAAACCATTAATCTATTTGGAATATGAAGATTAATCAGTTTGTAAGTTGAGGTACTAATTTTAGTGAAATTACAAGTTAATGGTCTCAACTAAAACAAAACGGCAGTTTCAAGACCATTTTTGTATTATGTAACCCAGTTAAGCATGCTTTTGACTCAGGCAAAGCTTCGAGTCTTCGTTTCGGCAAAAATTGTAAATTCCAAGTTTTAGCTTCAGGGGAAACTGCAAGTTTCAGAGCTAAATCTCTATGAAATTGCTTGTTTTCAATTGTTTTTTGTGGACGCGTCATACAGGGCCCGCACGAGGTACTCCCAAAAATAAATTGTAACAATCAGCTGGAGGTGGGGGGAGCAAATATCTACAAAATTGGATGTTTTCAGGCATAATTTGAATGACATAGTAAGCTTCAGGTCCTAATTTCAGTGGAATCGCAAGTTATGGGGGCATTTTTTTTTTTTTTTTCCAGAGGTCACGGGCCCTGGGCTACCCGGGCCCGAATACCTGCGTAATCGCAACATCAGTTAGAGATACATATTTGTGAGTTTGCGTATTCGGGTGCTAATTTGAGCAAGCTTACAAGTTTCCTGCTGAATGTCCACGAAATTATTACATTTTATAGTTTCTTGCGAATTTTTGCCTCCTCCTACAAAACTAGTAAATTTTGTGACTACTGGCAATTTGTTACTTATTCAGCCTGCAGAGGCTTCATCCGGCCGCCCGGTCACCTCGATTTCCCTCGCTGGGTACCTTGATCTGTGGCAATGATTTGTTCCTGCAGAAAGCTTTGAAGAAAGTGGAAAATATAAAGCTTAAGGGTGAAAAGAGGAGATGAAAACCACAGATTCGTCAACCCAAACATGAACCGTTTTGATAATTATCTGTTTTTGTTGCAGAGACTGGCCAAAATGCACTTGTGCTGCACGCAGAACCCCACGAACGGCTCTGCACTTTACCGCTTTCCCACTACAGCAGATCGTCAATCAGTTATCGTTTTCATCCAATTTGAGAAATATCGATCAACAAATAAAAGAGGTAGGTACGGCCCTTTTCGAAATTTCAAACGATTTTCCAGAAGTTGATGTCCGCTCCGGTGTGCAGTTCAAGATTTTTTTCCTCCCAGAACCGGCTATTTGGGAGTGGTCCAAGGTATATAGACTACAGAGGTATGCTCCTAACTTTTTAGCCAATCATAATCATTCGCGCAATGACGTCATGGGGTTAGATCCATTTAAATCAGACGGTAGGTATTTCATTAAAATATCACTGTCAGTATTCGTTACCAGGAAGAAATCCAAGTTTTACATTTGTAAGTGACTGGAATCACTGCTAAAACTGGGGAACAGGCCTCGACACGTGAGCGGAACGACTTTACACGGAATGACTTTACGTTAAAAATTGTTGGGAACAAGTTTACAAAAAAAGTAGCGGCTGGAACGAGCTTTCTTGCGCCCGATCAATGAAATATGAACATGACTTTCGGTCATAAAATAGGTGTGGGAGTATTATAATTGCAAGGTATGCTTCCTTACAATTAAACAATGAAATAGTAATTCAACACTTTGAATTACTTACCCCACCGATACCAGAGGTGATGTAAATCCAAAGAAATTCCTAACAGTAGTCTGGTTTCGGGTAAAACAATCACTATATTATTAAAAATAGGCTATAACAAAGCTATGCAAATATAGTAGGCTGGGTGAATGTGATGAACAAGGCAAAAACAAACCAAGCAAGACTAAAAAACACAGCGACAGAAAGGGCCCACGAGTGCGATAACATCACAATTTTATAAGAACCTCTCACCTCATCTCAAGTCTAACCCGGGTGACGTAACGGTTGCCAAGGGGTAGCCCCTAGATACGAGCATACCTCTGTAGTCTATATACCTTGGGAGTGGTCGACATTTGGGCGAAAAAAGGTAATTCTCCTCGACTGTTACCTTTTCTCGGATCGTTCCCTCTACACAAGTCCGAAAGCAATCGTCACACTCTTGTCACTAAAAACAAATACTCCTAATAGTTGGTCTGCGAACAGCAATAGAGCAATAGTGATGTGCTATATTTCATGCTCGACTATTTGTGTTGTAATGTTGGTAACACAACTGACGTTTCTTTTATCAATATCAATTTATTTACCTTTATTTTGGTAATTCAGTTGACGAATGATCCTCCGAATTAAAAAGTCCTTTACAGAACATCGGTGTGACAACATAACTCAAAAAGACTCGGGGCCGTATTCAGAAACCAACCTTTACGTCACCTTAGAAGCTCTTTTAGTTAAGGTTCCTTTAGCGATTCCTTTAAAAATCGTATTCAGAAACGTTCCTTTAGAGTTCCTCGTCAGTTCCTTTAGCTAAAGGGACCTTAAAGCAAATAAACAATGAAAATATGCTTTTAATGGTGACTGTACGCTTTATCATGTGAAACCTCTCGCTATTTACGCCTTCAAAAACTGATTAGTTATCAACATTGTATGAAATGCCAGCCTATTAACATTGCGTAATTTTAATTTATTGATGAGCGTGGACAAGTTCAAGACCGAAGAGAACCGCAAAGTTTGTACTGAAAGCCGGAATGCCCTGCTGGAGACTGCGTGATCGAGCAACGGCTACGGTTCTATTTTGGAAAATTCGAATGTAGCTAACGGGTGACAACGTCTACAAATTCCATCCTTGGGCCGCAAAACACAACTACTTTGAGACTAATCCAGACTCCCGTCACCTACGAAGATTTTAAGCGGAGTATATGTGCACAATAATTGCAGCCGACAACACCGGGGAAACCACCCAATCTGAAAAATGGAACGGATGATTATCTCACTCTTTGGTCACTAGGAAAATTATAAGCTGTTTTATTAGCCCCGCAATGCTTTCAGACACTTCCTTTATGTTCACGATTCCACCGGTTGGCTGACACCTCGTTGGTCACAAAACTGTCCGCGAGGGCCGTTGCTCGGTACCTATGAGGAATGAGTTTGTCCAGTGAATTTCGAAGGAAATGTAACGCTCTTCAACGTGTGACTCAGAAAAACGTTTTCGTGGAACGCGTAGTATTCGAGTGATAGGCAAAAATCCGTTTAAAACTCCGGGGGAAAAACGCAGTTTTCTGCCCCCACTGAAGTTCTAAAGAGGAGTTTTGGATGGAAGAGAAGCCTTTTAGCTCCAGGGGGTCTCACGAGGTGGCGCCGACAACGATGAGCGAGGGCTTTCGTGCGCCCTTGCGACTGGGGCCTTATTCCGAACGGTCGGGAAGAAAATGCCGCAAGAGGGATCCAGGGACCGCATATAAGAAATAACATTATCCCTTTGTGGGAACCACACTTGCGGCATTTTTCCCTGACACCTCTGACCATGCCGCACTGGCACTGGCACTGGGGCCTTTTCCTGGCCCCAGCTCCGGCCGCGGTAGTGAGTTAGAGGTCGAAACGCACTTACCGTGCACTTTGACGAAATAATTATTTTCAGACCTATAAATTATTTATTTTGGCCTAGGTTCCAATCCCGTACAAAACGAAAATAATGAAATAGATAGGACGGTCACAATTGAAACACAAGGGGAGGCACAACACAAAAAAGATAAATTGACAAATCGTGGTATGGGACCGTCACTTGAAGATCTCCCGTCGCGTAAATTCTAAATTTTTTACACACCGAGGATTTTTAATACGGAGGATCATTCGTCAACGGAATTACCAAAATAAAGGTAAATAAATTGAAAATGATAAAATAAATGTCAGTTGTGTTGCCAGCATTACAACACAAAATAGTCGAGCATGAAATATAGCACATCACAATGGCTGTTCGCAGACCAACTATTAGGAGAATTTGTTTTTAGTGACAAGAGTGTGATGATAGTTTTCGGACTTGTGTAGAGGGAACGACCCGATAAAAGGTAACAGTCGAAGAGAATTACCTTTTTCGCCCCGTTGTCGGCATCCCGCTATTTGGTCATGAAATCGACAATTTTTGATAAATTTGCTTGGCTTACCAGCCCATCCAGGGAAAGTTAATAAAAATAAGGAAATTACACTAGGAAATAGCCTCTCTGTCTGATCACACATACACTTACGTTTTGACCGAAACTCACAGACTTCATAATGGACCAACTAGCAAAATCATATTCTTAGAATATCACGGGAATATCTTTCCCGTGATATTCGGAATTTGGGGCGAGGTTAAGCCGAAATATGTTGTAACTTGTCTCATTCGCTAGGGATTTTTTAGCTGAATACGGATTATACCGTCTGCCTAGAGTTATTTTTTAACGTGGTTAACTGGCCGTTAGTTATTTTATCGATAACAGTTAACAGTGTACTGATATTTAACCCATCTCTAACTATTGAAACTGAATCTGAAATTTGAATAAGTAATTCAGTGCTTGGATAATAATTGATCCTAAACTGAACATAACCTCCAACTCCGGCATTGAGCCTCAGCTGCTGCAGTGAGAACAGCGGCTTGTCATCCATTTCAACATGTGCTAGAACTGGAGGATTTCTGGAAAGTTGGTGTCTTTTTTCGAAACATCGTGTATTTTTTCCAATAAAATATCAAAGTCCAACTGCGACATCCGATTTAAATTCTCGAAGAGCCGGGTTTCATCCGTTCTTAAATCTGCTATAAACTGACTGGAGTTTCTTGTCGTATTGGACTGATGACACCCACATCCCGATTCTCCTCCTTGCCTTTCCGTAAAAATTAATGCCGAGGCAGCACAATTAGCAACCTTTGATAAAAGTGCCATGTTCGAATGAAGTGAAGCCACCAAAAATCAAAACCGATAAATTCAATACGAGTTCGTGCGAACTTTTAAGTTTTTTGTTGCCATGCGTGGAATGTGGAAACAGATGCCATTCGCAAACATTTTACTAACCTTTGTAAACGTTTGCAAACCCTGTTCGCGAACATTGTTTCCGAACGTTCGCAAACGTTTGCGAACAATGCGCGTTCAGTGGACACGCGGCTTTATATACTTATATCATTTAACAAATCTATTTTTTTCTCTGTTTCGCGGCTGGACCGTATCGAGCTCTTATTTCGTCAAATTCGAATTTCTACCCCCCCCCCTCCACGCATTTTTAGCGCAATTCATTCCAAACATGCACGTTATTATTTGCCCATTATTGCAATCTTATTTTATATTACAATGTTCCCGTGATCCTACGATGTGATCATCTGCCAACGACAAACGAATATTCCTGGATTATACCTAGTGATGGGTTTACACCGGGAAAATAAAATTTCGGGTTTTTTCCCAGGGAAAAAACCGGGAAAAAACCCAATTTGGGAAAATACTGGGTTTTTATCCGTTTTTCACGCAATGCTACAACAGACTCAGCAAATGAATAATAAACAAACGACTGTAGGTATTTATTGCACCCATAGAATCATACGAACTCACTGTTTGCACAAAAATTGTTAAAATTCTAACCGTTACGGAAGACAAAGCTGAAGCCGAGCCTTGCCACCAAATTTCCATTAATTTTTCTATTGGAATCCATCGCCAGAGGTTTCCTCGTTTGATGACGATGATGATGATTAAGATGATGTTGCATCAGTTTCGTTGGTCCTTTGAAAAATGAAGTGTGAATTTGCCTGCCGAACGTACTTTCGGTATCCCAGCGTCCAAGAAGGTGTGAGGAGTCACTGCTTTCTGTATTACTACTTCGACGATTTTGAATTTTCCAATTGTGGGACAGATAGGTCAGTTTTTCGGCTTGATCAGTCGTTAAACGGTTTCTTTTTTTGATGTTCATTCAAGAAAACGTGCTAAAGGATCTTTCTGTCACAGCTGATAAAATTCTAACCGCAATGGAAGACAAAGTTGAAGTCGAACAAAGTCCTTTCCACCCACCAAACACTTGGCGTGACCGCCGAGGCACTTTCCCACAAAAGTGTCTTCCCCCAGAGTCCATCCTTGGAACGATAGTTGGCCAAATCCACCATCGCTTCGTCGACATTAACCTTCATCTGTGTGGCAACCTTATGAATTTTTCAATTCCCTCTATTTGCTCGTCTTACTCAGCAGCGCCCCCTTTGATGATGGGCCCAGGAGTGTCGCAGCGTAATGAATACTTTTAACGCTGGAGTCTATTCTATCTTTCAGTTTTCGTAGAATCAGGGACTAATCATTCTTGGAAAGTGGCGAGGTAAATTTTCAGCGAGCTTTAGCTCAATGTGGCGTAATGCGAGATGAATTTATCTCTATGGAGCAAATAGAGACTTCTCAGAGTTGAGGGAAAGGTTACAAGAGGCTGCGCGAGGAAAAAGACTCAAGCTTCGAGGCTGAATTCTCTAATTTCTGCTTTGATAAGTTTTATTTAAATTGAACGAATAAAAACCCAATTCGGGTGGGAAAATACTTTCTTGGGAAAAAACCGGGTTTTTTCCCAAAAACCGGGAATATTCCCGTTGGGTTTTTTCCCTTGACCCATCACTAATTATACCTATCAACATCTCCCTGGCACAATACACTTAGAATATTCAGGGCATATTCTCCTCAGCATGATAATATTCCTTATATTCCTATAATATTACTAATCTCCTGGATATTCCGGAGTAGGACAGCATATTTACAGCATATTCCTGGAATCTCTTTGCTAGCTGGGGGCTTACCATGGCATTTTATGGACAACTCTGCACATCGTGCTCATGTTACGCAAAATCAATATAACACTTCGCATGAACACAATCTCCTGTATAAAATTAAATGTATTGGTACGTGGTACAACAATCCCCCCCACCCGCACTCGTTCATAACTAGTGATGGGTCAAGGGAAAAAACCCATTGGGAATATTCCCGTTTTTTGGGAAAAAACCCGGTTTTTTCCCAAGAAAGTATTTTCCCACCCGAACTGGGTTTTTATTCGTTCAATTTGAATAGAACTTATCACTGCAGAAATTAGAGAATTCAGCCTCGAAGCGTGAGTTTTTTTCCTCGCGCAGCCTCTTGTAACCTTTCCCTCAACTCTGAGAAGTATCTATCTGCTCCATAGAGATAATTCATCTCGCATTACGCCACATTGAGCTAAAGCTCGCTAAAAATTTACCTCGGTCGCCACTTTCCAAGAATGAACAGTCCCTGATTCTACGAAAACTGAAAGACTGAATAGACTCCAGCGTTAAAAGTATTATTCATTACGCTGCGACACTCCTGGGCCCATCATCATAGGGGACGCTGCTGAGCAAGACGAGCACATAGAGACATGAAAAATTCATAAGTAATTGCAAATTAGACGACCCTTGTCTTGGGACATTTCAAGGGATTACTCCCCCCTCACCGCACCACCCTAGTCACAATGCAGTGAATTCGAGGGAGTGGGGAGGCTGAAAATAAAGAATTAAACTTTTTATTGAAGCTAAATACTAACCATTTTTTTTAAGTCCCTTGAAAAGTCCCAAGACAAGGGTCGTCTAATTTGCAATTAATTAATTGCTGGGACACATAAAGAAAAAAGAAAAATTCATAAGGTTGCCACACAGATGAAAGTTATTGTCGGCAAAACGATGGTGGATTTGGCCAACTATCGTTCAAAGGATGGACTCTGGGGGAAGACATTTTTGTGGGAAAGTGCCTCGGCGGCCACGCCAAGTGTTTGGTGGCAAGGACTTTGTTCGACTTCAAATTTGTTTTCCGTTGCGGTTAGAATTTTATCAGCTGCGACAGAAAGATCCTTTAGCACGTTTTCTTGAATGAACAGCAAAAAAAGAAACCGTTTAACGACTGATCAAGCCGGAAAACTGACCTATTTGCCCCACAATTGGAAAATTCAAAATCGTCGAAGAAGTAATGCAGAAAGCAGTGACTACTCAAACCTTCGTGGACGCTGGGATACCGAAAACAGGTTCGGCAGAGAATTCACACTTCATTTTTCAAAGGCCCAACGAAACTGATGCAACGGCATCTGAATCATCATCATCGTCATCAAACGAGGAAACCTCAGGCGATGAATTCCAATAGAAAAATTAATGGACATTTGGTGGCAAGGCTCGGTTTCAGCTTTGTCTTCCGTAACGGCTAGAATTTTAACCATTTTTGTACAAACAGAGAGTTCGAATGATTCTATGGGTGCAATAAATACCTATAGTCGTTTTTTTATTACTCATTTGCTGAGTCTGTTGCAACATTGAGTGAAAAACGAATAAAAACCCAATATTTTCCCAAATTGGGTTTTTTCCCGGTATTTTCCCAGGGAAAAAACCCGAATTTTTATTTTCCCGGTGTAAACCCATCACTATTCATAACAAGTACACACAATTATTTTATACACCCAATACAAAACGTTTTTCTTTCTTGGAATGACAGAACGTAGGTGAAACAAGCGACATTTGTCAAGATTTAGGAGCTTGTGAAAAGAAGTAGAGCATCGATTTTGTTTTTCTCAGAAATTTACGCATCCTTGCGTTTTCCTTGGATAAATGAGAATGGTAATGTCACGAGTTGTAAAAAAAACAACGAAAAATCGTGTTTTTTCAATTATTCAAGCTGACTATACAAGCGCACTTGCTTTCATCTTTCTCAAGAATCCTAGGAAACGTTCACTCATTTTCTTTAATGAATGCTCTCATTTTCAAAAAAGGGACCCTCGTTCTTAGTTCACCCTTTTATTTTATAATTTAAATACGCCCCCCCCCCTCTCCCCAACCTTCTTAAATCGCGCCTTTTAGAGCTTCCTCGTTTTGGTATTCACATTAACCGAGTCATTTCCTTTCTACGACAAAACTTTTACTCTTTTTGAGTTGGTTGGGGGGGGGGGGAGGTAAGTTGAGCATCAATCTTGATGGAAGGGATGGGTATAGGAATAATGTTTTGGTTGGGAGTGGAAGGTGGAGGAGTGGGGTCCACTCGAAGAAAATTATATTTTGTATAAAGGTGCGTGTTCTTTTGAATGTTGCTTGGGGGGGGGGGCGGGGAGCGACGCTGTTTCGTCTCTGAAATGATGTATTTTGGCCCGCAGTTTTTTTGTTTTTTTTTCACGGTTTTTTACGCGGTTTGTTTGAACATCAATCACATTTTTTTTTTGCTTCTTTTTTTTCCCAGCCCGAACGCGATCACTTTTGTGTGAAAATACGCCGAGGGAATTTTGAGGGATGGTCTCAGTTGTTTCATATCGAGCGAGAGAACCTCTGAAGCGATCTTCTGAGGGGAACCTTAAAATTATCGTTGATTTTATCACTATTTAGGAGATCAATTCCCTTAATGATTGAATTAATAATAAAGCTGAAAGGTGGATAGCAATTATTACTCTACGAAACTCCGGGCTGCATAATTCGGTGTTGCCCTAGTGAACTTGTGTAATATTAATCAAGTCAATCGAGAGGTCAGGAGTTCGTTAACCAATTATACTCCGTTATTAACGCCTTGCCAGCGAGATTAAGACAGTATTCAACCGTAATCATTGGATTAAATTGGGGGTCTCAGCGGTGGTGAGGCTGGATGATTGAAAAGGAAGAAAACACTGTTTCCCCCCTTTTTTTAGCTATTGTTTCGCTAATTAAATCAGATTTGTTTTTGTCTTTTCTCGAGGAAACGTTTCCTTCTTGATTTTAATGTAAGCGAGAAATGTCACAGCGATTTCCTATTCCCGCAATATAAGGGTGAGGCGAAACGTGGGAAAACGCTCTCCAATTGAAATGAGCCCTCTGGAAATTAAATTTAAATCCCTTTCGCCCAAGAAGAAGGGTTTATAAATAAATCCAAGTCACCCTCCTTCTTACTGCCACACTTAAACCTTTCAGCCCCCCCCCCCCCCATCAAACCGTCACAACCATTTTGCCCTCAACTACTGACACTGTCTTTCGACAAAGTAACTCAGAATGAAATTCCCCGCACCACTGAACCGCCATTCTATTATAGAACCCTCATCCTTCTATCCTTGATCAGTGTATAGGTAACGACTGTGGCATTTTTAAGTTAATTGCGAGTTCCACCCGTGCACCCCATCAACATTGAACTAAAGTTTTTTTCTAGAATATGAAGTTGGTTTAGATGAGGTTTGGTGAGAGGTGAGTTGAAGCCTGTCCGCCTCATTCACCATCACCCTCCCCACGAAATTCCCTCCAAAAACCCCGTGGATTTTCTCTCATTTCGGTCGACCACCCCTCCCACCAGAACACCTTCGGTTCGCCTTTTTTTATGTTGTGGGAAGGGGCGATGGTGATGTTGGTCCATCCGTTCCATCATCCAAGCTTCGAGCGACGTCTCATACATTATCTATTGTTGTGTAGATCACGTCACATTAAACTCGAATCAGGATCAGATCCGCTCTCGCTTGAGACCCTTGTTATGGCTGGGTGAGTGGTGGAGGGGTTGGTGGATTTATCGGTTGAGCGAGACGTGATTTTATTTTTTGGTGCTTATAATCCCCCTGCCAATTCGCCTGCTCTCATCATAAATAATTTTGTTTTTTTGTTAATCAAACATTTTCTATAACGTTTTTGTTTGCCCCCAAATCCTGTAATTAACTATTTGTTCATTCGAGATTCTAGATCCTTATCAACACAATTAGTTATTTTTATTTTCATTAACCCCCCCACCCCTACCCTCACCAACCAAAGTAATCAGAATGCCAGAGAAAGAGACAGTCAAAATAGGAGCGTTTTCTACATTTAAAGAGCTCTCAGAGCTATTACCGCTATGTTTATTGCTCTGCGGCTTTTACGGTTAAATAAATGAGAGCGCTTTTAAGGCGATAAACTCGAAGGTGTTTGGTAATCGGATTTTTATTTTATTATATTTTTTATCTTCACAGTAGTAAAAGTATCTAATGGAAAGAAAAAGAAAGTACCAGAAAGACCCTCGAAGGAAATAATAGTTAAATGAGAGATGTACTACTGAAAAGTCGTGTTGTTACAGAAAATTGAAGATGCGGAAATTTACATTATAAAAAAGTATATTCCTTTCGGTGTGGCTTTAATAAGTTGGTTTTACTGTTCCATTTTATTATTTTTAAAAATAAATTTCAGCCAGAAATTCGCCCCTAGGCGGGAAGAAAACTCAGGAGGATGCGCCTCGCACCACCGTCAATCTAACACAATTTCAATTAATTCATGAAAATTAACGTTCAAGAATTTCCATTTCACTTAGCATCTGTGAATTGATTGGAACTCATTAAAATTCATGACCTTATAGTGACCCTAGAATATTAAAAACCGATTACTTGCAGGAAATTCGGCGCCTCTTGTCAAATCTTTCGATGTTTGGAAAATAGCTTCTTCCACGATCATTAGAAAGTGACATTTCACTTATTTACTGGTACCTATACCCACTATGCTGAAAATTAGTGCTGAAATAATGACATTTATACCAATATTTGATCCTGTAAGTGCCGGATTCATGGAATTAGAACTTCGATGGAACCAAACTCGCGGAATTGATTTTATAAATGCCTCAAATGTGTGAAATAGCTATATTTTGAACCCCGTGAAACTTGACTGGGGTGAAACAATATTGGCTGTTCAGGGAGTCAATAAATTGAAATTGGATTTTTTTGAGTGTGATGCCACTTTGAAACTGGGTTCTGCGAGGGCACATAGTCCATAAAATTTGAGCTTTGAAAGCAGTGACGGACCTATACATCTATGATGTTCGGGAATTTTTAGTGGAAATCTTTGCATGGGTCTTATGCAGCACTCAATTTTATACAGGGGTTGCCTTCGGAGTCCGCGTTGTCGTTTTCTAAATTTCAGCTACGAATGCGTGCTTTTTCTCAGTTTTAGCCGATAATTATTAGCGGTTTTTCTCGATTTTATACGAAAATTAGCAAATTTTCTCAATTTTAGGTGAATGTTATGGAGGTTTTCCTAATTTTAGGCTCAAATCAACATTTTTATCCATTAGCTGCATTTTTTCCAAAGCTTTCAGTAATGATTTAGCTCTTTTTCTCAATCAAAGCCACGAATTTCCCTCAATAATCCCATAATCAATCTTTGTTGAATCGGTGAAGGAAAGATTTTCTAAATTTTATCCACGAATTAAAAATTTCGCTCAATTTTAGCCGCGGTGTTATAATAATCAATTCCACTTTATGTTATTTGAATACCGAAAAATTAAATCTCGACTCTACTTCGCCAAACGGCAGCAATCGAATGGGAACACTGGCACCGGACTTTCCTTAATTTAGTCGCGCCTGTTCAATCCTCGGATGAACAAAAGTTTTAGAATTCTACACAGCTTAGTCTCTTCAACTGTTTATCAATGTATAAATGGATGTGGAACGTATACAGACGCAATAACGGTTCTTAAAAATCTTAACGTCAATCCGATAAAAGAAATATTTGCTCGGCATGAGCTTTAGATGAGACAGCAGCAGCCCGGAGAAAAGATTGAAAGGTTCGTGGAAGATTTAAATATTTTGGCCAATCGATGTAAATTTAAAGCTGTGACGGCAAAACAAAACCGGTCCGACTTTCTCAGGGACGCTTTTATTTAGAGGACTAAGTTCCAGTGAAATAGGAATAAGATTACTCGAATCGTCTTCCCTTAATTTGGCCGAAGCAATTGATCAGGCGCGAGCCTAAGAACTAGCTCAACAACACTCATTAGGTTGCAGTAATTCTTATTCTGTGAATGCCACGTCCGTTCCAAACCTCGATTCTGGTCAGGAAATTCCCGGAAAATGACCATTTGAATGCATCCGTTTCTTCGAAAAAGTCTAGCGATTTTAAATCATGCTTTTTTTGTGGGCGATCAATGTCCAGCCAAGGACGCCACATGCGGAAACTGTAATAAACTGGGGCATTTCTCTAAGGTTTGTCGATCGGGCCCAACTTTTAATCGTAAGGGTCACGTTAAACAAGTATCTGTGGTTGTTGCAAGCTCCTATACTCTCTCAAGTCTAAAAAACGCTACCATCACTGTCTGTTAAACGGCTTCAAAGCATCCGCCTAGTAGTTCTATAAGTTGCATTAGTGAAGCACTAACGCGGACCTTAAATTTGAAAATTCAACGTTGTCGGAAACAAATTACAATGACTTCAACGTCATTTCATTCGTCAGTCGATGGTCAAAGCTTTGTTACTTTAAAATTGCCTGGCCATAAACACACTACAGTCAAACTTTACGTACTCAGAGATCTGTGCTGCGATGTGCTCTTACAACAACACGAGAGTCTAAAATTCTTCAGCTTCTCTCTTTTCACATTTGACTCAAGACTGTAAACCAATTAGCGTCAAATCAAGAAGGCATAATCCATCCGATAAATATTTCTTCTTTAAAGAGGAAATCAAGCGTCTTCTTCAAGAGGGTGTGATAGAGCCCAAGTAAGTCTCCATGGTGGGCTCAAGTGCTTGTGACCTCAAATGAAAATCACAAACGCCGTATGGTGATAGATTATTCCCTCACAGTAAACAGGTACACTATGTTAGACGCATACTCTCTACCAAATATCGAGGACGTAGTAAACAAGGTAGCACAATTCAACATTTTCAGCACTGTTGATCTGCGAAGTGCATATCATCAAATACCCATTAATGATGCTGACAGGATATTCACTGCATTAGAGGTGGACGGACACCGGAGAAATCCTTTTGGGGTCACCAATGGCGTGTCAGCCAGGGGTGGGCAAGATACTTGATGTCATATCCTGTTTCCTAAGAAACCGATTATTTCCAAATAGCCCCCATCCGATAAACTTTTAGTTTTTCTTGAAGTTATTTTTATTGTTGCAAATAAATGATTTCAATTCTCGCTCGTACGAATTAATAACTGGCGACAGAAGGACAAGAATGCCACGACGACAGCCGTCACAACCACCTGAATCCGATGTCTCGTGAAAGAACCACTGGTTACAACATTAGCATACCTTTGGAAAAATACGATCCTTCAAACGAGTCGTGGGAAAATTTTGCAACTCGGCTTGATAATTACTTCGCCTTAGCTGGAGTTCCGGATGGCTCTATTAAACAAAAAAAATTACTAATTCACTACATGGGAATAAATGTTTTTCAGAAGCTGTGTCTCAAAATAAGTCACCAAGATCAGAAAGAGAAGTCTTTCCATGAGTTGCTAGAGATTGTTGGAGATCTTGAAGACCCTCGAAGAAGTGTAATAGCAGAACAACACAAGTTCACTCGGCGTGTTCAACAAGAAGGTGAATCGGTATCGAATTATTTACAAGATTTAAAGTTTATGGCCAAGAAGTGCAATTTTAAATGTGAATATTGTTCCAAATCAACGCAAAACACACATATTCGGCAACAGTTCATTTCAGGTTTGCGAGATACGGAAACTCTGGAAAAACTGTTACAAAGTTGCGAAGTCCTGAGTCTTGACGCGTGTAGCAATATGGCCAATGCGATGGAAAATGCGAGAATTGACGCGAAACAGATTCAGAGCAGCCTCGACAGGAACCACCGGGCTGACCTTCGTGCTGTAAAGGGAGACGAGAGCTCATTTCAGTCAAGGCCGTCTAGAAATTGTTTCAGGTGTGGTTCACAAGACCATTTAGCGAATAAATGTCCTCACAAATCATCAACTTGTGCTTACTGCAAAAAAGAAGGTCATATTCAAAAAGTTTGCAGGCGAAGACTACGTTCATCAACTAAACAAAACGTCATGACCGACGTATACCAGTCTGGGAGTGAGTCGGACGGAGAACGTGTGCATAATATTGCTCTCCCAGAAACCAGAAAGAAACCCCGTAAGTTGAAAATGTCTTGCCACCTAGACGACAAGCTCGTTAATTTCGAATTCGACACGGGAGCAGCAGTTTCAACCGCATGTCTGAAACCAAATTAAAGAAATATTTCCCTAAAAAAGCGATTTTCCCCAGTGATCTACCGCTATTTACTTATACTGGGGAAAGGATAAAAACCCTAGGCTACGCCACATTTTCGATTGCGTACAAGAATCAACACACTCAAGGGAACTTGTACATTTTACCGGGGAGCGTAGACTCGATTTTTGGGAGGGAATGGATGAGCAAAATCAAGGTAACCTTACCAGAAATTAAATCTCTAAATGTTATCTCGGAGGATTTTCGCAAAAATACCGTCAAAACCCTCTACAAGGAATTTCCGAACGTTTTCGACAGCAATCTTGGGAAAATTCGCAATATTCAAGGAAAGCTGTACCTCAAACCTAACGCTTCTACAATTTACAAACCCCCACGCCCCCTTCCTTATTCAATTAGTCGGCAGGTTGAGGAAGAAATCGACCGTTTGGAAAGAGAGGGCGTCATATCAAAAGTATCTTTCAGCGAATGGGGCACTCCAATCGTTCCCGTCGTAAAAGGAAACGGGGAGATACGTCTGTGTGCCGATTACAAAATCACTTTAAACAAATGTTTAGAAAAAGATTCCTTTCCAATTCCTGGGACAGAAGACATCCTGGCAAATTTGGCTGAGGCAAAATTTTTTCGGTCCTAGACATACGCAAGGCCTATTTACATTTAGAAATGCAGGAAGAAAGCGCCAAAATGCAAACAATTAGCACATTAAAAGGACATTTTAGGGTTAATCGTCTCATGTTCGGAGTGAAATCAGCGCCTTTTATTTGGCAAAGAACCATCAGACAAATTCTGCATGGCATCCCGGGGGTATCGGTCTTCTACGACGACATAAAGGTTCAATCTGGGACCATTGACGAACACGTTTCTCGCTTAAAACAGGTTTCCAGTGCTCTATCTACTCACAATCTGCGAGTGAATAAAGACAAGTGCCACTTTTTCCAAAATTCAATCCAATATCTAGGGCATACGATATCCGACAAAGGCATTTCCAAGTCAAAGGCCAAAATCGAAGCTATCGTGAACGCGCCATGTCCTACAAATTTGAATGAACTGCGCAGCTGGCTAGGTTTAATTAATTATTACAGTCGTTTCACAAATCATTTGGCCACTACAGCAGCTCCACTCTACGAACTCTTGTCTGAAAATAAGAAATTTCATTGGTCACATGAGTGTGAGGAAGCTTTCAAAAATTTGAAGACTAAGATCACCTCGAATGAAATTTTAATACCGTACAATGACTCACTTCCTTTAATCCTTGCAATGGACGCCAGTCCTACAGGACTTGGCGCTGTTCTTTCGCACAGAATGCCGGACAATTCTGAACGCCCTCTCGCCTACGCTTCGAGAATGCTGAGCAACTCGGAAAAGAATTACAGCCAAATTGAGAAAGAAGCTACAGCAAGTTACTGGGCTTTATAACGGTTCTACAACTTTTGTTTTGGAAGGCAGTTCGAACTGGTGACAGACCATAAACCTCTCCTTTCTATATTCAATCCTCACAAGGATTTGCCCTCAATGACGACGCATCGGCTACTCAGATACGCGCTTTTCTTGCAATCTTTCGATTTTGAAATCAAATACAAAAGCAGTAAAGATAATGCAAATGCCGACGCCCTCTCTAGGTTACCTGTGAAAGAAAAATTCTATGAAAATTTCAGAGATGACAGCAGTCGGTACAATATAAGACAAATTGAATTTTTACACATCACGACATTGCAAGGGAGACATTGAAAGATCCCGATTTAGCCCGTGTGATCTCACATTTAACTAACGGTACAGGTATAGAAATCAAACCGTTCAAGAATATCACGAACGAACTATCGATCGAGCAAGGCTGCCTTATGAGAAACGCTCGAGTCGTTATTCCAACAACTTTGAGAAGCGATATCCTCAATGAACTACATTCGTCACATGTCGGAATTTCAAAGATGAAAGCTCTCGCCCGAGGTCACGTTTGGTGGCCAGGAGTGGATGTTGCTATCGAGAGAATGGTCGGTGAATGCAAAGCTTGTTCAGAAAATCAGAGAAACTGCAACAAAGCCCCAGATCACCCTTGGGAGCAGACTCACACCCCTTGGACACGAATCCATGTGGATCATGCGGGGCCTTTTCTCGGAAGATACTTCCTTACCGTCGTCGATTCGTTCAGTAAATGGTTAGACGTGATTCCAGTCTCCTCAATTTCCCGTCTGAACACCATAGAAAGTCTACGAACCATTTTTTCACGGTTTGGAATTCCGAGGGTTCTGATAAGCGACAACGGCACTTCGTTTACTGCACGCGAATTTCAGGAGTTTCTACGAACAAATGGTATTACACACAAAACTATTCCACCGTATCATCCATCATCTAATGGGCAGGCCGAGAGGTACGTTCAAACAATGAAATTGGCGTTGAAGAAATCGTTGGATGAAAAAGGTTCGCTCAATTATAAGTTAACACAGTTTCTGACGTCCTACCGATGCACTCCCCACAGTTCGACAGGAATATCGCCATCGGAACTGATGTTTGGGCGTAACATTAGAACGGTTCTTGACCTGATTAAACCAGAATTGGAACAAAGGTCAAACCTTTTTGACTACAAGAAGCTGAGAAAGTTACAAATCGGTGAAAGGGCGTACGTTAGAAAATTTGGAAGGCGAGGACAGCGTTGGGAAGAAGGAGTCATCGAAAAGAGACTGGGAAATGTCGTTTATTTGGTCAATGTGAACGGCTGGTCCACAAAGAAACACCTCGATCACTTGCGGCCATTTTCAAAAGGAAATACAAGTCAAAATTAAGGGGAAAGGACTGTCATATCCTGTTTCCTAAGAAACCGATTATTTCCAAATAGCCCCCATCTGATAAACTTTTAGTTTTTCTTGAAGTTCTTTTTATTGTTGCAAATAAATGATTTCAATTCTCCCTCGAACGAATTAATACTTGAGTATTTAAAATACTTTGTATTTTAAATACAAAATACGTATTTTGTAATTGTACTTAAATACTTTTGGAAAAGTATTTGTATTTCTGTATTTAAAATACATTTTTGAAAGTATTTTGGGCTTTGTATTTGAAATACATTTTCAAAAGTATTTTGTATTTCACACTCAACGAAAATACAAATACAAATACTTTTAATTTCATCGTTATTTAGTTTCCACTTCTTCGCCACCATTCACCAGTATAACCTAACTTAGTGACACCATATTTGGCACAAAAACCCGGTGTAATAACAGCCTTCGATTGACGTTTTCATTTTTCGAAAAAGTGGAGAGAGAAGGGTAGTCATGGTGGGAGGTGGAAGTTCCGAATTCCTTGTTAGCACAACTGCCGCAAAAAAGATGCTAGCGGATGGAAACTTTGCACAAAAATGGATCATACAGAGCCCTAGCCTACAAGTACACAAAGCTGTACAAGTAAACAAAACTCGTGGCAATTATTGCGTAAAACAACGCTAATTCGAGTTTAAACTGGACCAAAATGGCAAATTCACAACTCAAATGGCGAAAAATCGCCTTTTAATAAAAAAAAAGAAAATAGATAATGTGCTAATTCGCTGCAAAATTATCAAAAAACGCTATTTCACAGCTGAAATGAAGAAAAATCAACAATTCGCGGCTGAAATTGAGAAAACGAAAATCTGTTTAGCTTCTGAAAGAATCGAGGCTCAAACTGAGAAAAAGCGCTAACATCTGTAGAAAAAAATTGCTCACGCGGGCTAAAACCTAAAAAAACTACGCGGCTAGAATTGAAAAAATATTAATTAGCGGGGCCAACTTTATGAAAAACCCTAATTTTCAACTCAAACTGAGAAAAAAGTGCTAATTGGCTGCTAAAAAATGGCTAAACTGCAGCTGAAAATGAGGAAAACGCCAAATCGTGGCTAAAATGGAGGAAAATCGCCAAACAAACGAAAGAATCCCTACTGCACTGCTAAAATTGACGAAAAGCGCTAACACGTGGATAAAATTGGTGAAAGTTGTAGCGTGCCAACAGCTAACAAACCTCAATTTTTATTTTTAAAAATAACAAATATTATGTTAAAAAAACAACATTAGTCAGTTTGATCGCGAGTTCGTATTTTCCCAATTTTTCATTGTCGTTATAAAAAAGGTCTCTAAATTTTTCGTTGGCCGTTATTTTGTATACCGAAGAGAGCGCGACCCACAAAGTCACTAAACCTTGAAAAATTGACAAAACGCAAAGGCGTAGCTTCTGTTCGAGGCTAAAACTAAACAATAAACGCTAATCCATAGCAAAAATTGAAGGAAAAATGCCGACGTGAGACTGAAGTGTAAAAAAAAAACCAGCTAATATTGAAAAATTCGCTATGATTAGCCTGTCATAAATGAATAAAAACTCTCGTTTTCAGCTCTAATTGGAAAAAGTGTTATTCCCGGCTAAAATTTGAGGAAACCACGAATTCGTGGCAGAAAAATTAAGGTAATTCGCGAATTCACAGATTATAGAAACGCTTCAAAGCAGCTAAAGTTGAAAAAACCGCGAATTTACGGCTAAAATTGAGGAAAATAATCGGGGATAAAGTGTGTTGGAATTTCTAATTCCGCCTTCTGACAACAACTTTGTGGCTAAAATTGAGGTAAACAGCAAATTCATGGTTATAAGTAAAAGAAAAAACACTGATTGACGGATAGAACTGAGATGACGCCCTATTCTACATATAATTAAAATTGAAAAAAATTGCTAATGCGGTGCCAATTTGCGGCTAATATAGAGAAAATCAGTAATTATTCTGGCTAGTATAAAGAGAAAAGTTAATTTTCAGCCTAAATTGAAACAAAAAGTGCTAATTCACTGTAAAAAAAAATGGAATAATTGCCGATTTGCAGTAGAAATATCGGAAAACGCCAATTCGTGGCTAAAATGAACAAAATTCGCTAATACACAGGCTAGAAATAGCTACTGCACTGCTAAAATTACGAAAAAGCGCTAATTTACGGCTAAAATTGAGACAAATTTAAATTTGCGTCAAAAATTGGAAATACGTTGATTCGCGGCTTCCTCAGGAGACTTTGAAGCTAAAATTGAGAAAAAGCGCTAAATTATGGCTATGAGTGAAAAACTCGCAAATTCGCCGCTAAAACTGAGACGAAATCGCTATTCCGCAGTGTATGGTTACGGTGAACAAAAAATGCTAATTTGTGGTAAGCATTTCGAGAATTTTACGGCTAACATTGAGTATTTTTCAGCTCATACTGAGTAAACCGCTAGAAAAAATCGCTAATTTGCAGCTAAAATTGTGGAAAACGCCAACTCGCGGAAAGTTGAAGAAACATCCCTGATTCACAGGATACCAAATCTACTTTGCTGCTAAATTTGGGGAAAAGCGCATATTTATGTCTTTTACGGTGAGGGTGGGGGTTACCCCGCTAATAAGTTGCTAATTTGCGGCGAATAGCGCTAATTTGCTGTTAAAGTTGACAAAAAGCACTCTTTCGCGGCTAAAATGGAGAAATTCGTAGTTTAAACTTGGCATAAGCGCTGTTTAGCGGATAGACTTGGGAAATAGCCATGGCTAAAATTAGGAAAAGGCCTTTAGAGGTTACCAATAGAGGTTTTATGTATAGTTAGAGACTTTTAGGGGCCTCTTGAAGATTTCCGCCCCGGGCCCCGATATCGGTCCACCAGTGACCTCACCTCCTTTTCAACTCACGATCCACCAGTGCTCGCCGGTTCGGTACTAAATACTTGGTGACAACTTGTCTACTTTTTTTTGCGCATCGCGGCGCAGCGCCATTTCGCGCTGCTACATTTTGTCAACTTTCTATTGAAGGACCTGATATTTTTGAATTATTTATTTTTCGTGTTTTTCGCACTATCTGCCGTCGAAATCGAATTATTGAAAAGTATTTTAAATTGTATTTGTATTTTATTCAAAATACAATTCAAAAAGTATTTGTATTTCAGTATTTAAAATACATTTTTGAAAGTATTTTGGGCTTTGTATTTAAAATACATTTTCAAAGTATTTTGCCCACCCCTGGTGGCAGCCTTTCAAAGGGTCGTAGACGAAATAATCAGCTAGGAAAACTTGACAGCGACGATTGCATGCCTAGACGATGTCACAATTTGCGGCTCAGACAAAAATGACAATGACAAAAATCTCGAAAAATTCATGGAGGTTATCAAGAAGTACAATTTAACAATAAAAACGGAAAAAAGTTCCTTCGCTTTATGTTATTTAAATACCTTCCAACTTATGACTTTTTTTTTACAATTGTTTTGAAAGTTCATTTCGTTTCTCACACGGTTTATTTTGTCAATTAAAGCCTTATTCTGTACGAAAGGTTTTATCATTTCACGCGGATTAGCAGTTTTCTCCATTTTTCCCAGTGTATTATAGCGTTTATCTTTATTTTACCCACTAATGCGCCAAACTTTTCTCTTTTAACACGTCAATACGATTTTTTACTTTTTCTCTCTATATTCTGTATTTAAGCCCCTAACGTTTTTTTTTTTTTTTTTTTCACTTCCAGGTAGGAAGGAATAAGAGCAGTTTCTAAATTTCAATAGCGAATCAACGCCTTTTTAGAAGCGAGTGAATGGTTTTTACATATTATGAATAACGAGAAAATCCCTGTTTTCATTATGTAAGCTTTTTAGAGGCCCCATATGAACAGGGACCCGTGGCAGCCCGCCACCTTGCCACCTTGAGTTTTGAAAGGGCTAGCACCGCTAGAATGGTTTTTTAATAATAATAATAATAATAATAATAATAATAATAATAATAATAATTCTTTATTGTTCACACAACAGTCTGTTGTAAAACATTGTCTAATATGAGAATGTCGTTCTCAACAATTGCGACGAGTGGAAAAGAAGTCCTCTATTGAATAGGGCGCTGCATCGAGTAGAATACGCTTGTCTTGTGACCGAAATGTATTTTGTTCTCTCATAGCAGCCGGAAGAAGGTTATGGAGAGAAGGTCCTAACACTGAGGGATCTTATGCATCTGTTCGCGATAGTCGACAGCGGTCCGGAACCAAGTCATCCTAAAATCGCGTTTGGTGATCGTGGTTGCGAGACTGCAGCGCTCCCCGTTGAGCAAGCAGGAGTGTGTAGGACAGAGCCTCCAAGAGATCAATGCCCTATAAAAGGTAAGAATACCTTGCTCCTTAAAGAGAGCTCGGCAAGGAGTTCGGGGAGGGGGGGGGGCTTCCGAGCAAGAAGTCGGATAGCCTTTTTTTGAGCTTTGAACACTCTCAGTGCATGCGGCGAATTTCCCCAGACTGTTATTCCATAAGACATCCTTGAATGAAAAAGGGAGAAATACACAGTGCGGAGAACCCAAGACGAAACAGAATAAGACAATCGTCGCACTACAAATAAGGATTTCGCAAGTTTAGAGCACAACGCGTCGATATGTGGCTCCCAAGAGAGACGGGTGTCGAACTCAATTCCTAGGAAATTAACGCTTCGGGAGTCGGCACTGCTGGAGAACAGCCCGAATGTGAGATCCTGCGTCTTGGCGGAGTTAAGGACAAGGTGATTTGTGTGGCACCATTCTTCCAAGCATGATGAAGCCCCGGTGACCAAATCCAATGTAGAGCCCATCGAGCAACTAGAGCAAACGACTGTCAGATCATCGGCGTAAAGGTATGGCTGAATTCCATGCTTAGTGATATGCAATGGCAAATCATTAATTTATATAATGAAGAGTAACGGGCCGAGAATAGTGCCCTGCTTGACTCCAATGTCGAATGTGAGGATAATTTCGGACATGTCACCGCCATAGCTGACATACTGACTCCATCCAGAAATAAGTGACATTATCAACTGTATAGTTGAATCACCCACCCCAAGGATGTGCAGCTTTGTTCTCAGAACATCAAGGTTTGTGAAGTCAAACGCGCGAGAAAGGTCAAAGAGACACAAATAGACCTTCTCTTTATTTTTCAGACCACGAAGACACTGCCGCAACAGATCAAGAGCAGCCGTGTTGGTGCTCCGGCCGTACTGACAATCCTAAAAAATTGCGGAAGATTCCAAAAACGCCGAAAGCCGTTCACTAACCAGAAACTCGAAGACCTTAAGCAGAACACTCTCAATGGCAATCGGCCGATTGTCCCCATAATCCTTTTTACCCTTCTTTCGAACTGGGTTAACCCGAGCGAGTTTAAACGACTGTGGCACAGGGGCTCTGCAATTTGCCCAGCAACGTGTTTTAACACGTTCCCAGTCAGTCCATAGGCGTCAATCGAGTTATTCGCTTTTAACTTGTGAATGGCCGAATGAACCTCTTCCACAAAGAATTCGCCTATATCAAAACCGTTGTCCAAGCCATTCGAATTGATCTGGCTATCGGGGGGGGGGGGGGATCGGGTGACTCCGGAACCTCGCCAGATGGACGAGCAGCACAGTTAATAAAATAAGAATTGAAACCGTCGGCGGTCAGCCCAGTTCCATCAGTTCCCTCGGAGTTATGGCAAGAGCTCTTCAGTTCATCATGTATCAGTTTCCAGGCTGTTTGAGACGTTTTGACAGGCATATGGGTAATCCCTATGAGCCGACGTCAAGGCAGATCTCCACGCGTTATTAGCATTGCTCAGATGGCACTGAGCGAGATGAAGGAAGGTCTCACATCGTGCACGTTTCAGCGCCAATTCTAGTCCATACCAAGCATATTTCCGGGTGTTCCTCAGTT
The DNA here is from genome assembly GCA_038030265.1 of Corythucha ciliata. NCBI lineage: Eukaryota > Metazoa > Arthropoda > Insecta > Hemiptera > Tingidae > Corythucha > Corythucha ciliata. Next base: position 58,385,259 of record CM075943.1, read on the forward strand.
TGTGCTTTCCTGAATTCCACGGGCAGGAGACGTCAACCGCATGTAGCAAAGTCTTCAAAAATATATCTGGTATCTGATTGGGTGCAGTCGCATACATGCTCAGCCAAAACCCAGGGGAGCAACAGGGTGGCTCTCAGAGAATCAAGGTTAGAGGGGCGTAGCAGCCGACGAGACAACACGATCCATGTCCCCTGTTTACCACGGTCCGGTGGCGTGAAGCTAAACTCCAGAGCACGATAGTCAGAAAAACTCTCAGCAATCACCCCGCTATGGCACCGGCTAGGATGAAAATTAGAGAAAATGAAATCTATCGGGGATTTAGTGCCATTATAATGCACTCTTGTGTGTTCCACCACTGTAGATCGAAGACCGAATTCCATAAGCACAGATATTAGAGCGTTGCATTCAGAGCTATCGCTCCGCAAATCAACGTTGACGTCACCAACGAGTACAAGTTGGGTTTTCTGAGTGGACATCATCGACAAGAGAAAGGCAAACTGATCAATGAGTACCGAAAACATTGACCCGGGTGGCCTGTAAACACAACAGACTATATTGCATCGAGGCCGACGAGGTGGGCCGCGAAAATCTCGAGGCATCTCTCAATTTACAAGTCAGGTAGGTTTGGGCTTTTATATATTTATGGGAATATGGGACGGGCTACAGCCTTTTGACATTGTTTTAAAATGGTCGAAGTTCCTAAAATCGCCTGTTTTCGACCCACGTGTACTAATTTTGCTTGAACTTGGACTATTTTGTAACATTTTTTTTTAATGATATTTTGGCATAAAAGAGCGAAGACGAATGCTTGAAAATTGAGTGATAATTGACAGTGGCGTAGGTGGATAGATCCCCCCCCCCATTATACAAGTATACGAAGGAAGGAACACTAGTACCAACGCTCAAAAGAACACCATAAAATCTCCAAAATTGAGTGTTTCTCGTTGAAGTTAGTTTTAGCAGATTTTCTCGACTTCTAGCAGCCCGAAAAGGTTCTCGTGCTTCCAGCTGCTTCCTTGGACTTCAGACCTCACGCAGTAGCTTACCGAGGTAGGGGGAACCGTCCCGGATCAGACAGGGCCCCCGAAAAGCTTAAAAATACGGATATATGAGGATTTTTAGGTTATCCAAGGATGTAGGTATGTGAAGAAGTCGGACGGTTGGACAGCGAATTGACTACTTTCCACGAATTTCAATTTATCCGATCTGATGGAGAACATAACGTTGAAAGTGAGATCAGCAAAGGCCTCGTCTGACGTTGGTCGAGACCGGTTAGCCCTGCCTTTCGAGCCAACAAAAAACAGTTTAAAACTTGCAATTGTCATATTGTATATTTTTGCTCCTAAACTTGCAATTTTGCTGGAATTAAGAATCAAATCTTGCATTTACGCAAGAATCAAGTCCCGAAGACCCGTGTAACTGTCAATTTCCTGCCTGTAGGCTGCCTCCATGGCCCGCGCCTTGACCTCCAGGCTCAAGGGTCTTAGCCCCAGTATTTACTTCCATCGGCCTAGTTGGCGTCGTTCCAAACGGTCCTAGCACTGCTAGACATGCAAGTCTCTGAATCCTGTCCAGCTTACGTGCATTCTAGGCGTTACTGCCTGCCTTCCAGCATACTACAGCCCCATATAAGATCCTTGGCCTTATTACACCTGTGTATAACCAATAAGTCGTTCCCGGGGTTAATCCCCACGTCTTACCCATTATTGTTCTCGTTCGATGAAAGGCGTTTACAGCCTTGGGGAGTTCCACTGCACTTTCCTAATGTGGGCGGACCACGTTAGCCAACGGTCCAACCATACTCCCAAGTATTTTACTTCCGGTGCTAAAACGATTTCTTCCCTCTTGTGGCATATGGGTTCTGACCCCCGCATAACCTTTTTCCTGGTAAAAAATATCAGCTTCATCTTTTTCGGGTTTATCCTCAAGCTTCTAGGCTCACACCATGCGTTCACCAACCCAATCGCTTGCCTCATCAGGGTGCAAAGCATCGATAGGTCTTTCCCCCTAATTACTATCACCCCATCGTCAGCGAAGAATTGGGTGTAAAAACCTTCACTTCGAGAAGTGGGGAGAGGCTTGAGCCTTGGGGAGTTCCACTGCTGGCTCTCCTCTCTACACTCTCCCCCCCCCCCAGTTCCGGTGTGCCTCAATGCATGGCCTATCCAGTTTCTCAACACTGGGTCTACCCTAAAGAGTTCTAAAGCCTCCATTATGCTCCCAAACAATACTTGATTGAAAGCCCCTTCGATGTCTAAGAATAGTGCCAAAGCATACTCCTTTTGAGCCATCGTCTCCGATGGGAAACCACGAGTTCCCCTAGGGCGGAGTCCGTGGACCTCCCTGTTCTATAGGCATGTTGCCGCGGGTGAAAAGCCTTTATTCTCTCTACACGCTCCCTAATGTATGCGTCCAATGTTTTCTCTATCAGTCTCATCATAACCGAACTTAGGCTTATGGGTCTAAAATTATCTGCTTTATCGTGCATCCCACCACCTTTAGGTATGAAAACTACTCTCACCCGTTTCCACGCCGTCAGTACCTGTCCTGAAGCCAGACTTCTCACAAACAGCTCCCTTATTCGCGCCTGGGCCCACCCGCCCGCTCTCTGGAGGAGACCGGAGACGATTCCGTCGCATCCCGCCTCACCTCATGCATTTCAGTGCCCAGTCGAACCGTTGTTTACCGATTACGCCGCGGCACCGGCTGACCGTTTCGCAGTCCAGGGGGCCGTGTCTGCAGGGGACCATGGCCTCTTCTCTACACCCTGGAAAATGGACGCTAAACATTTGCTCAAATATTTCATTATTCCCCGTTAATACTTCCCCCGTTTGTGAGGTGATGGTACCGAGCTTCTCCATTCTTTCGTCCCTGATGATTCGACTTAGCCGAGCTGTCTCACTCGCCCCTTCGATTTCTTCGCAGAACGTTCTCCACGCTTTCCTTTTCGCTCTCCGGATGGATTCTTTGTAATATTTTCTCGCCCGCTGATATTCTAGCCAATCGGTCTCCAATCCGGTTCTTTTGGCCCGTGTTAGTGCCGCGTTCATGGTTTGTTTTTTCCTCCTGAGGTTGGCCTCCCAACACGGTGTACCCGTGACTTTGTTTTCTTCTCCGGGCAGGCTGCCTGGAAAGCAGATATATTAGCTTCTCACTCAACTCTTTCTCCTCTTCGTCCAAGGTATGTTTTGATACTTCCCCTAGCCCTAGGCTGTTCTCTACCAGCGTTGAGAATTTCTCCCAGTCCGTCCTTCTTGGATTCCTTACAGGAAGGTTTAGCTCCTTCTTGACACCTAACTCAAACAAAATAGGCCTGTAATCAGAAGTTATTACTCTGTCTCCCACCCTACACCCCGAGATCCATCTGTCGGTTGTACCTAGACTGAGGGTTATGTCCAATACATTTTGTCTATTCCGCACCACGAATGTAGGCTCCCTCCCGAAATTTTCCTCGACCATACCCAATCTTACCAGATCTTCCATCAGTTCCTCTCCAGGCCGGTTAGTCTTAGAGGCACCCCACGCTGAGTGGTGAGCATTAGCATCAGCTCTCACACCCAAAAGGCTTCCCGTTGCGCTACAATAATCCCTCAGCTGTTCCAGGCTTTCTGGGATCCCCCCACTCTCCGCCCCTCCATACCAAAAGGCCAACACGACATTCTTATTTCCTCCACCTGGCAACGTCCCACATATGGCCACGGAGACTCCTTAGCCTCGTATGCTCTTAGCGGCTTCAGTTTGAGATCTACCGCAACTAACACGCATGCCCTAGGCACTCACTCTCCAACTGCGTAAAATAACTCATAATTACCGTTAATTTAACCCCCTCACCCTCCCGTGCTACGCGTGCACGTGAAGCAAGTGTCCCCACTAACAATAATAAAACGGGTTCATTGGATTGGCAACTCGAAAATGGAGTAAACAAAATAAAATGCTGAAAATTTTACACATTGGTTTATTATTCATGAATGAAGCCAAATCTGGTTTGAAATTACGTGAAAATCGACACCCCACACCCCTATGATCTCAAAACCTTTGAAAACCCCCACTTGGGACCCGTTTTTGACCCACAAAAACCCAGGGAATCAGTTGATCTAACTGATCAGCTGTTAGAACCAACTAGAACCCAATTGGAGTTTATTTGCGAAAGAACGAGTTTTTTCGAGCAATCCTAGGGCAAGATACGGTCCGGACGGCCTACGGCAATTCACGCTAAAACGTAATTTCGTGGTTGACTGCCATAAAAACCAAATTTCGCGTTGTTGTCTCATTCAAAAGGCAATTTCGCGTTGTTGTCTCTTTCAAAAGGCAATTTCGCGTTGTTGTCTCATTCAAAAGGCAATTTCGCGGTGTTGGATCATTCTAAAGAGTGTGATTCCACTTGAGCCTGACACCTTTTAAAAACAAATTCTCTCAGGGCTGGCTCCCATTGGAAATGAATTTAGTGAAATAGGCTCATCGAAAAAAGAAAAACGCGAGCAGTCTCAGTGTGAAACAAAGCTGGAGAGGGGCGAAAATGCTGCGCTGGAGGTGAAATAAACGACTTGCGGGTTTATCCGAATAATATTTTGTGTGGATCAATGGAATTCGTTCGAGAGAGAGAATACTAAAAAGCCAACACATAGCATGGCTTGAAAAGGTAAATTAAGACAAGGATCCGCTGTAAATCCAATTGAACTGATTTGTAAAGGAGACAAGCAATGTTTGTCAAGGTGTCAGTTTTTATTTCAAGGGAAGTGTGTAGAAATGCAAAAAAGGGTGTCGTTTTAGTCGTGTGAGAACGAGACAATGTATGCGTATGATGAGCGGTGGAGGGGTGAGGGTGGCATAGAAAAAAAAAACAAATTGCCACTGTCCAGTACATCGTCAACCATGCCCTCAACGCTTCCAGAGCCCTTAAAAAAAAAAAGGAAAAGAAGAAAAAAAAACAATTCATCAAGCGTCCCCGCGTGTAATTTAATTGCAGGTTGCACCACTTGATAAGGTGAGTAACGACCTTGCTACATGACCCTCTTTTTTCTATTTCTGTCTCACTCTCTCTCATTCGTTTTTCTGTAACAACATCCCTGAAAGGCGGCAGGTGATGTGAGGGGTGAGAGAGAGAGAGAGAAAAAAGTTGTCCAGGCCGGCAACTGAATTTTATGGTAATAAGAGGGACTAGAAAAGCTGAAAGGGTGAATGGTGGAGGGGTTAAGCCCAGCTGTGGTCACTAATGCATAGCTAAGGGTCAGAGTGAGTCACTTACTGCCCTCTTTTCGCAAAATCAACCCGGAAACCGTATTCTCCCTCCTCCCTCACTCCCCTCTTCAATTCCGGCAAGGGCTTACCCGTTAACCATTTAAATAGGGAGAAATTGATTTCATCCCCCTTCACCACACAGAGCAACCCCTTTACAGTCCATCCGTTGCGCTCTCGGTACATTATTCTTCCTTCTATTTTTTTACCTAATGCTGTTTTTGTGCCGCAAGTTATTTTCGCTGTTCTGCTCACAGTTAATTGGATTCATTCCGTAGCAGAGCTTCAATTTCAACAATTTTTTTTTTTTTCACGAACCAGACCTAGTTTTAGGACACCGGTCTGTTGTTTATCTTCCACGGCGACACAGTTTTTGTAATTTTGTTGTCAACGACGGCAATAATCGTTTGTCAAACTGCGCAAAGTTCTTCGTCACATTCACGGGATAAGACGCCTTTTGCCAAGCTTATCCCTTCCCTTCATCAAACTGATAAGTGTTTAAAACCCGTTCGTCCTTCTTTCACGTACATGAGATATTGCTTTTGCTTCCTCCGTGACATGATGGGCCTCCTATACTAACGAAGATTAATTGCGCTTTGAAAACGCTAAAGAGGAATTGCTGGGATGTTGGGGCAAGAGGGAAAAGTAAGGGAAAGGGATAGAACAATTAAGTCGCTCTTCTTCATCCTTCAAAACACATTGTGAGGTTTTATTGTGGTCGACCAGGGGAAACCTTGTGTGTGTGGCTTACTAGAAGTGGACGGGGGTAACCTTTCTATCTTGAAGCGAATTAATGAACTGTTGAAGGCTAAGAAGCGATAAGGGTTACCAGGCTTTGTTTGAGTTGGGCTTTGGAACCGACAGTTGGGTATATTTTTGGAGAAGGAGAGATAGTCACATTCAAACACACACACCCGCCAGGAACTCAAATGATTATACCCGTGAAGTTCTCACGACGAGGCTATAAATGGTGTGGTGTGTGAAGAGAACTTTGCGCACCCCATCTCTTTTCAGCGAGACTACTTCAAACAAGAGACCTGTCCCACCTCTTCTTCATCATCTGACAGGCTACATCAATAACTGAGATCTCTAGCTCTTCTTCTGTTCTTTCGTCCTCTTCCAACACTTGACTCGTAGCCGCGCTCTTTCTATCCTTATAACACCCCGACACCCCCACCCCACGGCCATCACCAGTCACCGCGTAAAATCTCGAAAAACTATAGCACCCAGCTTCACAGTTTAGATTGAACGTGGCACTATACTATGGAATGGATGATGCCCCTATATAGAGGGGGGTGGGCCAAATGAGGCATGACGAGCCTCTTGAAAGTCAAGGGAGAGCGACACTAATTACACGTCATGAATCATTCGAAAATATTCATAACAGTGAAGGGGTTGTCTCTTCAAATTCCTTGATGGGGCTCGTCGTGGACATTTTCATTGATAGAGTTGACCCATCACCGTCGTTTTCTGCCTCAGTGCGTAATCTAAAATCAAGTTTGTTTTAACTTGCAAGCATTTCCAAACTGAAAGTAGCGAAGAAATACAAAAATTTAGGAACGGCGTTCGTTTTCATTTTTGAACTTTTAAAAAACTCCTCTCAACCCTTCCATCAACAACTTTTTTTTTTTAGGCGCCCCACCCTCACATCATCTTAAACCAAAAGGTTTTAGTGCCTTGGCCCCCCTTAAAACTTTCTTAGGTGCCATCAAGCCTCTCCCGGATCCTCTTACAACTCCTTTGTTCCTGCATTTTTTTGTTATGAAAGAAAAAAAAAAAAAAAAATGTGGTGGTTGTTGGATAAAGAGGAAAGGGTTGTATTGACGAATTTTTAGAAAATGAAGGAAAAGCTTCTTTACTATGAAAAAATGACGATGTATCTTGTTATTGATTATTTTGGTTACTTTTGGAGAATTCTTACTGTTCTGAATATTGGAAACGCTGGCTAGAAGTAAGAAAATGGGTTAGTTCGCGTCTAAGATTCGGATAAAGCGCTAATTCGGTGCTAAAATTAAAAGAAACGCTTTTCGTCACTAATATAGGCAATAATGGATGGACATGGATGATTTTTGCGGCAAAGTTGAGATGAAGCGCTGATTTTCTCGGTTAAAAGAGAGAAATGGTGGTCATTCACGTTGCTAAAACTGAAACTATCAGCTAGTCGTGGTTTTCGGAGTTCAGAATAGTGATGCACGAGACCGAGACCGAGGCGATACTTGAGTGGGCTCGGTCGCGGTCTCGGTCTCGATCATGAAAAGTCGGTCTCGGTCTCGAAAGTCTCGATCTCGGTCTCGAAAGTATCGGTCTCGTCTCGAAAAGTTAAAGGCGCGAATTCAAAGTATGTGTGATATTAGTGACGAGTGATCCTATTCTCGCCTCAATGATTACAGATGACGACGATAGATGAATTTATAATTTGCTTTCATTCCTTGGTGGCTCGTGGCACGAACGGGAGATAAGTGATACACTACTGATTAATGACAAAGAGCTTTGTAATTGCCCCAAAATAGAATCGTGCCTTTAAAACAAGCGTCACACTGAGAACGTGAAAGGGGAACAGTTGGAAATTCAATGAGATCAACTCAAAATCTCGCATATGCCAACTCATTTAGGTCAAGCAAAAGACTTCCCTTCCCAGACACGACGAGGCAGAGGTGCACAATCCACCCCCCCCCCCCACTCATACATCAGACTCTCCTGCTCATGCTTCAACTGGCAATGTTAGTTAAAAAAACATAAAAATAATAATGAAAGCGATGTCGAGTTTGATGATAGCGGCCCAGGGAAGTTTCAAACGCAAAATTAGGGTTCCCTTGCACTAAACAGCCTAGCCGCGGCAGCCAGTTGGCTGCTGTGCAGTTGGGCTTGTTCTAGTGGCTGCCCCAGCCTGGAAATCTTTGCTACCTAGTGCGCGGGCACCCATAGGTTGCAATGTATTTCACCGGCCCCCCCCGGGAACCCTAACCTTTCTTTTTATTACGATACGTAGGCATAAATGAGCTTTTAACGAACGAGGCACGATGTTTGTGACACAAGACGAAGTCGAGTGCCTTCATCGGTAGAGTTTTTTAGTGCGATTAAACGCCTCAGGATCGAACGCTTTTTTTTTTTTACCTTCGATCGTACAAAGCCTTTTAAAGCCAATTAGGTTCATAATTGTTTAATTTAACGGTTCCGTAAAGTCTCCCATTTGCCACACAACTTCATTCCAGAGAAATAAAAAAGAAGAAACAAAAGAAGCGCGTAAGATGAAAGCTGGCTTCCCTGCCTCAATTCTTCCACCAACTCACCAACATAATCAACTGACTTTGTCCTTTTTGGGTTATAATTTTTAAGGTTCCTCTCATCCTTCACCCATCATTCATCGTGCTTGAAGACCTACTTCACACACGCCATGCTGTAAAGAGTGAACTCTTTTACCGTGAACTCATTAGCGCACGGCGTGTGTAAAGTAGGTCTTTACGCACAATGAACATCTGCTTAAAAACTTCTTTATAGTAGTTTATAGTAGATTATACGCCTAGGCAAGAAAGCGATATTTTGGAGGCCGAGAGAAAAAATAGGACGGGCGAGGCGTAACCGAGCCTGGCCTTTTCTCGAGACCACAAAATCACTTTTTTGACGCGTTGTGTACAGTATTTTTTTAATTAAAACATGGGCTGATTTTTTGGGCCACGGCGATAAAGTGTGTGTTTTATCGCCTAGGCTGTTTAAAAATAAAAATAGTATCTTACATATAACGAGACACGTAAGTGCCATTTAACTTGCGAGTACTTTGTTTGGCTGGCGAGGCAAAGCCGAGTCGGCTAAATGAGTACGAGCAAGTGAATTGAGTTATGCACAATATTTTTCGCGCGACAAGTGAAATAATAGTATATTTCACTACAAGTGAGGGAAGTGGAGTTTTACCTGCGAGTTGTGTTTGGCTCACGAGGCGTGGCCGAGTGAGCTAAAAACAACGATCAGAGTGAAAGCTTCTTCCTCACGAGTTGTGGATATTATTTTTCGCACGATCAACAGGTTTAATTGTCTTTCCTGCTGTCACATCCGAAAGTAAGACATTAAATTCTTTTTATTCTATATACATGAAATAAAGCGCACTACAAACAAAACAAATAGGTAATAATCAACAACGTTAATCAGCGAGTGTTTTCTTCTCTTAACTGCCCGGAAAGTTTATTCATTCTTAGCTTGGAGCCTCTTCCTGGAAGACCGCAGGCGCGTCGTCGTCGCGCGCTCTCACTCAAATATAACAATTCTCCCAGCGCGTTAAGGCTACGGGCGGTGAGAATATTATCCGAGGCCGTCTGACTCGTTCTGAACGTCGCAAGGGTGGAAGGGTTACGGGAGTTGATGGGGATGAATTTGACGTTGTTGTCGGCGGAGAAACGGTTGGAAGGTCGGCTGAGTTATCAGGCCCTCGAATCGTTGCTGGAGCTGTAGATGCTTTTTCATAGAATCGGATTCTTCTTTGCTGTAGCGGGAGCTGCTGGTTTGTTGACTGTTGAGAGTCTGCTGGCTTGCGAGGAACGCCTTCGGAGAGGCTTTTAAGTTGGTCCACGTGCCTTTTCAGGCGAGTGTCCTCAGACTCGATTTCATAATGAAGGTCTCCAAGTCTAGCGACAACTGTTCCTGGAATCCATGGGTCTGACCCGCGAGTGTAGGACCGAAGGAGTACCCTTTGGCCCGGTGTGAAAGTTCTGTAACTTGACGAGAACTCTGCTTTTTGTTTGTTCGTCAAATCTAGACGGAGATCGGGTCGAAGAGCGTCAAGACATGTTTTTATAGTTCTTCCAAGAAAGAGTAGTGAGGGGGGCTGACCTGTTGTTTGGTGAGGTGCTTTCCTGTACTGTAAGAGGAACGAGTTTAAGCAGGCCTGCATAGAGTCACTCGTCGCTCTAGCAGTCTTTAGAGCACTTTTGACGGTTTGGACGCATCTTTCTGCCTGGCCGTTGGTCGATGGATGGTACGGGGCCGTTGTCTTATGGAATTTTACGCCCTGCTGTCGCAGAAAAGCTTTGAATTCGCCAGCTACGAATTGCGGACCATTGTCTGTCACGACAATTGTGGGCACCCCGTAAGTTGAAAATAGTTCGTGGATGATTTTGCTTGTAGCTTCTGCTGTCGTAGATGTGGTTATTTTAACCTCGAGCCACTTGGAGTATGCATCCACAACAACGAGAAGGTATTTACCGAAAATGGGCCCCGCGTAATCCAGATGGATTCTTTCCCACGGTGCTGTTGGGTACTCCCAGCGAATTGAATTGAGGTGGCATCTTGGAGTTGGCAGCACATTCAGGGCAGTTTTTTGCAAGCTGCTCGATGTCTCTATCGATACTGGGCCAGAATATCAATGATCTGGCGAGGCCTTTCATTTTTGTGATGCCGATATGAGCGACGTGCAGCTCACGTAGAAGCTGTTCCCGAAATTTGCAGGGAACTACGACTCTGTGTCCAAGCATCAAACAACCCGAAGTTTGAGTATACTCAGCCTCAAGACCCTTGTGGCCGAGTAAGGTTAGGTTTCTGCCCTCCTGAACTGCGGCAAGCATTGTGGACAGTTTAGGGTCCCTTTTCGTTTTTCTTGCTATATCTGCAGCGGTGATAGGAAGTTGTGTCGTTTGGGACTGAACGAAGGAGTCAAATTCATCAATGTCGTTAGTATCGTCGTCATTTAACCTGAATGTTAGAAACTCCTCTGAAAGGCCGGCTGAAATGGCACATGACAGATAGTCCGCGTTTAAGTTTTCGGATGCGGCTATGTGTTTGATGGTATAGTTGAAATTCACTAGAAAGCTCGCATAATTTGCACACCGGGACAATGTGAATTTTGGTAAAGTTGCATTTGGGGCGAAAATGTGTGAAATAGGCTTGTTGTCCGTACAAATTGTGAAGTGCCGACCATACAGGTATTGCAAGAATTTTTTTACGGCCCAAACAATGGCCAAAGCTTCACGATCTATTTGGGGATAGTTTTTCTCAGCGGATGTGAGAGCCTTGCTAGCGTAGGCGATTGGCCTTTCCTCGCCTGTTGCCATTCGATGTGAGAGAACGGCGCCAAGGCCGACAGGGCTCGCATCCGTTGCTAGTATTAAAGGGAGATCCGGGTTATACGGAGTGAGAACTCGATCGGACGCGAGCTCCTGTTTCAAAAATTCAAAAGACTTGTTTGCCTCCAATGTCCACTGAAATTTCGGAGCCTTGATCATTTCACGAAGAGGTGCTGCGATAGTCGACAGGTTACGTATGAATGAATGGTAATACGTCACTTTTCCAAGGAATTCTTGTAATTGGTCAGCATTTGAAGGTTTAGGAGCTTGTAGGAGCGCTATGACGTGACTATCGAGCTTATGAAGCCCCTGACTATCGATGCGGTGTCCCAAATATTCAACACTTGTCATCAAAAAACAACACTTGGAACGTTTGAGTTTGAGGCCTGATTTGAGAAGTCTCCGAAGCGTGGAATCTAAGGAGGACAGCAAATTCGAATAGTTATTAGCAAAGACAAGTATGTCATCATAAAAGCTTATGGCATTGCTCGAGTCTTTTAAAACTTGCTCTATTCGGCGTTGCCAAATAGCGGGTATGTTCGCCGCTCCATATTGAGCTCTAGTGGGCTGTATCAAACCATGTGTTGGTGTGTTCAGCGTCATGGCCTCGCAGAATTTTTCGTGGCAAGGTAAGTGCATGAAGGCATCAGTTATAACAAGCTTGCAGAACACTTTTGCACCGCTTAGTTTGTTGAAGATATCCTCGATTCGGGGTATAGGATATTCGTCAACAATGAGTTGAGGGTTCAGAGTGGATTTATAATCGCCCGTTATTCTTAGCTTATCTCCTTTCACGACTACGTGTGTGGGGGACGCCCATTCTGAATGTGTGACTTTTTTGTAGCACCCAGAAGCAATTTTCTTTTCGATTTCTTGAGCGTAAGAATGCCTCAACGAATAGGGTATTTGGCGGGCCCGAGCAAAGATGGGCTTGGCGTCGGCTTTTAGATGCATTTCTGCCGGTGGACCGATGAGTGTTCCCGCTGAGTCGCTGAAGACGGAGTCGTATTTTCTCAAAATAGTGTTGAGGGAATCATGGGCTTCGTCGAAAGAGATGTCGCTTAGTTGGTTGACACGAAAGAAATCATTGAACGTGAGGAGGTCAGAGAAGTGAACTATCCATTCTCTACCAAAAATGCTGTCAACGGGTAGATCAGAGACGTATAAGTTAAGAACCCTCGAGCGGTTGTGGACTTCGACTCGGACTGGTAGATAACCGAGGCATCGAAATGGAGTTTTGGTGTAGCTTGAAAACACTCTGGTGGACGGAGAAAGCTTAGTTGGGCAAAAGTTTTTCTAGAGTCGTGAGACTGATGATAGAACATGCCCCGCCCGTGTCTAGCTCCATGAGCAAAGGGCGATTGTTTATTCGCACGGGAATTATGGCCCGAGGGGGCCTTTTGTGAGCGGGTACCTCTGAAACATCAAAGCTGTTGAAGTAGTCGACAAGGGATTGAGGTGTCTCCTCTTCGTCGGAATGCAGCCTCTCCGACGCCGAGTGAACAGTCGACCGTTGGTAAGTGCGCTGCCGAGCTTTGGCTTGAAAACAAACACGGGCCACATGACCCTTCTTACTGCATACTCGACAAGTAGAATTGACATGAGGACATTCTTTCCGCCAATGGTCTCCACCGCAGCCCCTGCAATTGTTTGGGGGGTCAGTGGAAGAACTATTAGCCCTTGGGCTGGTTGTATTGGTTGTGTTTAAGGAGGGACGTGATGAGGTCCTGGGATGATTCTTGTTTGAAATTTGTATTTTGTGAAGTGAATTATTATCGAAACTGAGTGACGGCGTCGGTTTAAGAGAAGAGGAGGCTTCACGAGTGGCTTCCATGTCTTGGGCTATTCTGACTGCAGCCTCGAATTTGTCGGGGTTTTTTGCCAGGATCTCGTCACGAATGTCATCCTGATTTACACCGTGTATGAACTGAACGGTTAGGGAGTAGTCAAGAAAGTCATCAAATTGGCAATAGCGAGCGCCTTGTCGGAGGCGTGCGACGAAATTTGAGACACTCTCGTCCGATTTCTGCACGATTTTCCTGAAAAGGATTGCCTCGCTGAACTTGTTTTTTGATTTAACGAAATGGTCCGTGAGTATTTTGGATATTTCAGTGAATTCAAGTTGTTCAATCTTCCTGGGATATAATAACGTTGCAAGAATGTTGCTTAGCTCGGCTCCCATGCACACCCTGAGATGTGAAACCCAATCAGTTTCCGGAATTTTGCATTGAGAAAGCTGAAGTTGAAATCTGTCGAGGTACTGTTCAACGTTTTCTCCTGTAGCTGTGTTGAATTCGGGGAAAGAAAATTTTGAGGGTTGAGGAGGATTGATTGCTGCGGTTGCGAGGTTTGCAGAATTTGCCTGAAGTTGGGCGAGCTGAGTTACGACGGCTGTAAGAGCGTGTAATTGATTTTGCAGTTCTTGAAAATTGGCTGCCATGGTTAAGCGACAGGAATTCAGAATAGAAGCAGTACGGAAAATGAGTGTGAAGAATTGGCTACTCACGATCGTCGGTCAAAGTAAAACTAAACTTGGGAAAAACCATCTTTCGGAAATGAGTTAGTCCTTTATCCTCGTCGCCATTTTGTCACATCCGAAAGTAAGACGTTAAATTCTTTTTATTCTATATACATGAAATAAAGCGCACTACAAACAAAACAAATAGGTAATAATCAACAACGTTAATCAGCGAGTGTTTTCTTCTCTTAACTGCCCGGAAAGTTTATTCATCCTTAGCTTGGAGCCTCTTCCTGGAAGACCGCAGGCGCGTCGTCGTCGCGCGCTCTCACTCAAATATAACACCTGCAAGTGTTCGGAGGCAAGGGTACGCTAATTGAATACAGAACTTTTTTTTCACTTTCCATCACTAGTGAGTGAAATCTTCCTGTTTCCTTCGCTTGCGAGGGAAGATTTGAAATTATTGACATTCTGCCATTCTTTCCTTCACTAGTGAGTGAAAAAAAAAAAAAAAATACTTTTTTCACCTAGCTCATCTCTTCAAGAAAAAATTAACTTCCCTGTTGAGGTACCTGGAAGGGGAAGTATCACTTCCCTCCCTGATCGTGCGAAAACCATCATGTATAATTCGTGAAAGAAGAATAAATGTGCTTGCTTCCTATGTTAATTTTACAAAAAGTATGCTAGTGCGTAGGGGGGGGGGGAGTCCACCCCTTGGATCCACCACAGCCCGGAGACCCATAACACAATAGCCGTCTCGGCATGAAACAAGGTCATTTCACTGTTAAAATGTTCTGTACCTATTCATAAATGAGCCATCATTGTTTCATTCTTTTAATTCCGAGACCGAGACCAGTCTCGTCTCGGTCTCCGTCTCGTGCTACACTAGTTCAAAAAGTGTCAATTCATTCATTCAAAGCGTTAATTCGCGTCTAAAATTAAGAAGAAGCTCTAATTTTGTGGTTAACAATCAAAAAAGCGCCACATCACGGTTATAAAATTCATAAAAAGTGGTCATACACACTTGAGTTCAGTGGCGGATCTAGGATTTCATCTTGGAAGGGGTTCTACCATATATACATCTCTAGTTTTTTTATTTTTTGGTTTCAGCTACAAACGTGCCTCTGTTTGAACCGTGAATTAATGTTTCCTCAATTTTAGCCGTAAATTAGCGGCTTTTTTTCAAATTTGTCCGCGATTTATAGTTTTTCTCCGTTTCAGCAGCGAATAAGCGCTTCTAACCCACAATTTTAGCGTTTTTCTTCACTTCCCATGATTAGTCATGGATTAGCATTTATTAGCAGTCTATCCGCGAATTATGAGCGTCATTTGTTTTGTTTTTAATTATTTTTGCTGATAATTATTGCTGGGGAGCTGTAATTATTCCTGAATTTCAACCCAGAATCACCACAGGAATTTTCACAGAATCCGTGAATTGGCAATTTTTCTCCATTTAGCTCCGAATGTAGCGCTTTTTGTAATATTAGCCGCGTGGCCACACTTGTTTAGTGGACCGGTGAATTTGGACTGTAAATAATAAATATGTAAAGAATTTGAACAACTGTTTTAATTTTACTTGGAACGAAGAACAGGTTGCAAATAGTCAGGACGACGGGGTGTCACGATGTAATGACGGGCGACGGAATAGATTGCGAGAAAAAGATGAAAGTCGCAGACGAAAAGATTTCTGACGATGGAGTGTCGCGATGACGAGCGACGGAATTAACGTAGAAGCGACGGAGTGTCGGGACGATGAACGACGGAGCGTATGACGACGAAGGTCGGAGTGTAAAACGAACGACGAAGTGTATGAAGACGAACGTCGGAGTATAAATGACAAAAAAAAGGTTAACCAGCCCACTAGCTGCAGTTAGCCGGTTGACGTGGTCGTTGGAACGATTGACGACAGCAACGACGATGTTGTTGAGTTGAAAGCTCGAAAACGAATATATTACAATTTTTCTTCCACATGTGTCTTCATATATGTCGATAGAGGGGGGGGGGGGTGAATTAAAACAGTTATTAATTTATAAATGATTTTGAAGGCAAAACGGAGAATTTTGAACGGCTGGATGAAACGCCTTAATAATTCTCTCTTGCCTGAACATACCGCCCCTCCCTGAAGCGCTGTAGCTTCTGAACGTTTTGAAGAAGTAAACTGAAAAAAAAAGGAATAAGAAAAGCAAGAATTTGATAATGATTAATTCAAATTAGATTGAATTCGAAGGAGTTAATAATCCAATATCGGGAAACAATAATACCGGAGAGGATTTACAGACGATACTCATTGACTACTGAACCTTGGAAACGACGAGACTGACACTGATGAGATCGGCGATTGGTCATATTATTGGACTTCGGTTTGTTCTTCTGATATTGGAAGTGGGACGAAAAAGGATTGGCTGGGCCTGATAAAATCCATCCGAAAATTGTTTCAATCGCAATCGGACTACCAATGGGACCCGACCTGTATCCTCCTTTGAAGATATGGGGGATGATATCGGCGCCAAGCAATAATTCAATTTGGGAAGGAATGGGGAAACTGGGATCAGCTAAACTGAGATCTTTCACATGATCCCACAGCTCTACTTTTAATGGTTGGGAAGGTAAATCCCCTGAAATATTATCAACACATAATGCGTTACCATTTATCTGTGGAATTTGCTGGTTCAAGGGGGAGATATCAACAGCTACTTTATGCTTGATGTTAATTGTATTCTTTCCCGAAAGTCCCTTTACTGATAACTTTACGTTTTGTCGTTTCAAGTTTAATTTGTCGACTACGGAATTTAAAATAAAGGAATGTTGACTTCCTGTATCGACTAGAGCTCTGACAATCAATTTACTTCCATCAGTAGAATATAAGTCAATCAAGGCCGTGGGAAGAAGAGTTACCGGATTATTTGCAAAAGAAGGAAAACAATTTGGTGTTGATGAATTTACAGGATTGACTGAAAACGACGTGTGAGTATGTGTTTGATGGGGAGAGTTAGATGAAGCTGTGTTAATGTGAAGAAGTGTATTATGTTTAGACTTGCATAGTCTGCAAACTTGTTTGCTCATACATTTTGAACGATTATGATTTGTCCCAAGACAATTGGTACAGAAATTTTTGTCTTTTATCCAGTTGAATCTATCTTTTGGTGGGAGCTTTAAGAATACGGAACACTGGAACAGCTTATGATCGAAACAGCACATCTCACATTTTCTTATAACAGATTCATTTGTTTGTAAATATGATTGTGACAAAGGGGGGCTATTAAATTTTGATGTGAACAATTCCGACGACTGTAACGAACGAATACGATTTTCCAAAAAAGTAATAAGATTTGAAAATGAAGGGAAATTGTCTTTATTGGATGTTTCGAATAGTTCTCTGGTGTGGTTATCTAATTTATTGAGAACCAGATAGTTAAGGAAGAAATCCCAAAAATCTACAGGGAGTCCTAGGGATCGAAGGGCGTTGACATGAGTTTTAATATTTGTGACGAACCATGAAAGAGAATTAGCGTCACCACAAACAGGCCCTTGGTTGACTATTTTAGACAAATAGCCGGTAGCCGTTGCTCTGGGACGATCATAATGGTTGATCAGACTCTCCCAGGCTATTAGGAAATTTTTATTTTCAATGGGTAATGATTCAATAATTGTTAAAGCTTCCCCTTTGACGGAAGTACGTAAGAAATGTAATTTTTCCACGTTGGACAGATTGCGATTTTCGATGACAATTGATGTAAATAACGACTTGAAATTGATCCAATCTTCTAAATTTTTAGATTGGAAAATTGGAATTTCGATACGAGGTAAAATTGAATTTAAATTATTTTGTCTAAATTCAGAAGATGAACCGGGCGCAGGATTTATGATTTGAGGTTCCGGGGGATTTACCAATGGAACAGTGGGAATAGCAACAGAGGATGGAGGAGGAACGTTACTAGGATTTTCGACGGTTGGAGGAGGAACATTATTAGGATTTTCGATGGATGGATGAGGAATGACAGGATCACATAATAATGATGACTCGGGATTAGTCAACTCATTAACGTTTGAAACATCGTTTACGGAGGACCTACGAGAAATGTTACGAGGGGTGGAGACAACAGAGCGAGAATGAAGATACCTATGATCGTGATTGTCTAACAGAACCTGAAGGTTCGAGCATTCATCATAAAATTGGTTCAAATAATCAATGAGATCTGATTCTGACATACCCTCCGGTCGATTGTCACATCCAATGACATCGAAAATGATTGTTTCGACGCCCGTTTTTTCCAAAAGAATTTGTCGAACGACCGTGAAATCGGCATCAGTCGGAAACTCTTTCGAACTCACCATTTGAAGACGGCTTAAATAAAATTTTAATTTTGCAACCGCCGTTTTTATCTCTGAAAGTTTCATGATTTCAAGTGAAGGGTTTGGAAACGTTCAGAACGATACAAACAGTTACTTCAAGTTAAGACGATTCGTTCAGGTTTGAGATGAACGAAGAAGGCGCTTTATCCGCGGCTTGGAGGACCATAAAATGGCCACACTTGTTTAGTGGACCGGTGAATTTGGACTGTAAATAATAAATATGTAAAGAATTTGAACAACTGTTTTAATTTTACTTGGAACGAAGAACAGGTTGCAAATAGTCAGGACGACGGGGTGTCACGATGTAATGACGGGCGACGGAGTAGATTGCGAGAAAAAGATGAAAGTCGCAGACGAAAAGATTTCTGACGATGGAGTGTCGCGATGACGAGCGACGGAATTAACGTAGAAGCGACGGAGTGTCGGGACGATGAACGACGGAGCGTATGACGACGAAGGTCGGAGTGTAAAACGAACGACGAAGTGTATGAAGACGAACGTCGGAGTATAAATGACAAAAAAAAGGTTAACCAGCCCACTAGCTGCAGTTAGCCGGTTGACGTGGTCGTTGGAACGATTGACGACAGCAACGACGATGTTGTTGAGTTGAAAGCTCGAAAACGAATATATTACAATTTTTCTTCCACATGTGTCTTCATATATGTCGATAGAGGGGGGGGGGTGAATTAAAACAGTTATTAATTTATAAATGATTTTGAAGGCAAAACGGAGAATTTTGAACGGCTGGATGAAACGCCTTAATAATTCTCTCTTGCCTGAACACCGCGAATTAACGCATTTTCTCAATTTCAGCCGGGAATTAGCGGTTGTTAAAAGTTTTAGCTGTGAACAAGCGGGATTTCAAAATACATCCGTCAATTAGCGTTTTTCAATTTTAGCTTCACATTAGCGCTTGTTTTTTTTGTATTTTTGCCGTAAATTAGCGCTCTATTATCTCATTTGAGCCGCGAATTATTTTCAAAATTTTAGCGTTGGATTATTTCTTAATTTCAGCCGCAAATCACCGCATTCCTCAATCTTAGCTGTGAATTAGCGCATTTTCTCAAATTGATCCGTGAATAGGCGTATTTCTCCATGTTAGTCGCGAATGAGCGGTCTACTTTAATTTTAAGCGGGAATTTAGCCGATACTCTCACAGTTATAGCCGCGAATTAGGTGTTTCTCTCAATTTTAGCTGTGAATTAGCGATTTTTCTCAACTTCAGTCAGAATTGACGCTTCCAAAAAATGATAGTCGCGAGCCTGCTGAGCGATGGACTGCAGCTTTTTCTCTATTATCGCCGCATTTGAGTGTTTTTAATTTATTTTTTATTTATTGTTTTTTTCATTTTTAGCCCCAAATTAGCGATTTAATTTGTTTATTCTGAGAGTCAGCTCCTTTTCACTAGTTCAGCCGCGAGTTTTAGCGCTTTCCCCGCGTACTTGCCCCAAGACTAGGACATTAGAAAGCCTTCTAAATGTTTTCAGTGCGTAAACATTAGGTTAGCGTATTTTTCTGTTTTGTCAGTGAAGTTGTCTTCAAATAGCTCGAATTCGTGTAGTTTTCCTAATTTAAGTGACAAATGAGCACTTATTCTCAAGATTTGATGCTAATCAACGCATTAAACCCAAAAAATCCACGAGTTTCATCTTGAATCTTGTCTGTGCCTCCCCCTCCAAATTGTGGCCTCACCATCATCATCGATGCACTACTGACTGATGCCTTGTGGACGACGGTTAAATAGAAGGACTGTCGAGAAGGGGGGGGGGGTCATCTGTACAGCTAACCCTTTAGGCCTGTTTCACACGATTAACAGAAATCAACACCACCCCACACTACACCACAGCTAGCGTATACACAAATAAGATACGCCTTTCACACGATCAACTTAACATTCGTCAACTTTTTATGGACGGGGGGGGGGTGCAGTATGGTGTTGACTTCTGTTGATCGTGTGAAACAGGCCTTAACACAGGTTTGGTGGTATAGCAGATGCAATCTTCTTAGGGGGGGGGGGGGGGTTTGAACCCCCAAAACCCACCCCGTAAATCCTCCACTGCTTGAGTTGTACTTGCAGCACAAGCAAGTCGATCGGTAGATTCCCATGCAGGGGCATACACCTAGAAATCCTTCCAGAGGGGGCGATTCCGGCAGTCCGCAGCCTACTAAGGACCGACCCTTCGTATACTGGGCATTCATTCCGGGGCTAATTAGAGGCTAGAAGCGTTGAAAGAACTGAATGCAAGTTCATGGCTAAAACTGAGAAAAAGAGCTTATTTATAGCTAAAAGTGGAAAAAAATCGCTAATTCCTGGCTTTAAAATTAAGAAAAAGTGGTAATTTATTAATGAAATTTAGAAAAATTGCTAATTCAGGGCTAAAATGGTAAAAAATCGCTGATAAAATTGAGAAAAAACGCTAATTCACCAGTTTAAATGGAGAAAACGTCAACTCATGGCTTTTATAGGAAACTTCTTTCCAGAAAGTGAACATAATCGCTAATCCATGGCCAAATTCAGAAAAAGCGTTAGGTAATTTGCAGTTAAAATTGTGGAAAAACTCTAATTCGTGTCTGAAATGTATAAAAATCTATAATTTGCGGCTAAAATGAGGGAAACCGCTAATTTGCCGCTAAAATGAAGATAAATGTTATTTTTTTCTTTATGTGTCCCAGCAATTAATTAATTGCAAATTAGACGACCCTTGTCTTAGGACTTTTCAAGGGATTACTCCCCCCTCACCGCACCACCCTAGTCACTCCTGCAGTGAATTCGAGGGAGTGGTGAGGCTGAAAATAAAGAATTAAACTTTATTGAAGCTAAATACTTACCATTTGTTTTGAGTTCCGAGAAAAAATTGCTCCCAGGGTTGGATTCGAACCCACGACCTCCTAGTTT
The DNA here is from genome assembly GCA_038030265.1 of Corythucha ciliata. Lineage (NCBI taxonomy): Eukaryota > Metazoa > Arthropoda > Insecta > Hemiptera > Tingidae > Corythucha > Corythucha ciliata. The sequence goes on from CM075943.1 coordinate 58,406,251, forward strand.
CGCGCCAGGCGCTCTGCCACTGAGCTAGCCTGAGAGGCTTACGCTAAGAGCCTGCCTGAATTCACTGCAGGAGTGGCTAGGGTGGTGCGGTGAGGGGGGAGTAATCCCTTGAAAAGTCCTAAGACAAGGGTCGTCTAATTTGCAATTGAAGATAAATGGCTCCTCGGGGGGAGGGGGGGGGTGATTTGAGAAAATTGACCAATTCATATAAACCTGAGAAAATGGCAAATTTGTGGCCAATCAGGAAGAATCGCTATAATCTACGCTGAAAATTGATAAAAATCGCTAACTCGACGCTGAAATGGAGAACAATCGCAAGTTCACGGCTATAAGAGAGACAAATCGCATATTCACGGCTAAAATGGGGACAAATAGCTAATTCACCGATGAAATTAATTTGTGGTGACACGTCAAGCGACCTTTTCAGTAAAATTTGGCGCCGGTGCTATATTATCCACCCGTTCTCTCCGCATTTGGAACATATTAAGTTTTTAGTCAAGACGGGGAATAGCGCAGGGGCTAAGTATTACTGGAAGTAGGGCCCCTGCATTGGCGTGAAATCGTCTGTTTTGGTGTAAAACGTCTTATATTATGTGAAGAAATAGTCAGTATAGTGGTAAAATCGTCGGTTTTGTGGTGAAATCGTCAGTATTGTGGTAAAATCATCAGTATTGTGGTAAAATCGTTAGTTCTGTGTTGAAATACAGGAGGCCAATTCAGTAAAACTTAGCACGGTGATAGCGCTCGCGCTAAATTTTACTGAATAGGTCGCCAGGTGCCTGAGGCCCAGTGCACACTTGCATTTTTCCAAGCTGCGGCACGGCGGCGGCACCGCTCTGGCGGTCTGTATTGTCTTAAATTACATTAGTTGCTATGAAGCAATGCACACATGAGGTTTTTCTAGTCGCGGCACCGCTTTTAAATAAGTAGTTGGAGGGAACTCGAATTTTCAAATGTGTATCCACTCGATTGACGCTCTTTACACTTATTAGAGATGAATTGGCGTTGGTATAGCCAAAGCTTGGCTATATTGGGATATATTGATCCTTATAGTATTGACAATTACTTAGTGATTAGGACCTTTCTTCGGGTCAAAAGTGGCTTAAGGTAAAAAGCTTCATCAGAGCTTCACACTTCATGTGTTATAAGAGGTCTCTGTTGCATTTTTCAATCCCATGAATTGATGTTGCTAGGCAAAATGTGCCGCAAATCGACCGTTGCCGCGGCGGCACCACGGCTTAAAAAAACGCAAGTGTGCACCGGGCCTTTTTCACTAAAGGTGAAAATTCATTCAAGAATTCGGTCACGCTCTGACCCTCAACACTCCCACTCTTGGACTCGTCCGACCTACAAGAGCGGTGTACTGAGCAGCGAATATTCCAGCTGTTTGGCAGCGTCGAATTGAGGAAGTTCTACACGGTTTGAGAAACGGCGTGGTATTCTCTGATGACATCTTGGCCTTCGGAAAAGATCTTCCCTGCATGACGCAGGTTCTGGAAAATGTGTTGCACCGACTGAAGACCCTTGGCCTGCGACTGAATCGCGAAAAGTGTACTTTCATTTCAAATTCAGTTGAATTCCTGGGTCTTGAAATCGATGCTAGTGGCATTCAAAAATCAGATAAGCACGTTTCTGCCATTCGGGATGCTGCAAGACCCTCTTCACTGGAAGAACTACAACTGTTCGTTGGGAAAGCTACATACTAACAGCTCTTTCATTCCAAATCTCTCCACGAAAGACATAGTTCTTAGAGAAATCCTGTGAAGTGGTCAATTTATTTGGACAGCGGAAGCACAAGAAGCTTATGAAAACATAAAAAACATTCTAACATCTCCTTAATGCCTTATGATCCCTCGTTATCACTTTTGTTGCCTACCGACGCTAGCAAGATTTGATTAGGTGCTGTTTTATCCCACAGACTGTCAGATGGTAGAGACAGACCGATCGACGTTGCCAGCCACACAATGAGTCAAACCGCACAATGAGTGCGGGTGGCAGCGCATTAATATAACCTAACGCCCAAGCAAGCCGGGTTGACCCGCGCAGTAGTCGCAAGGCGTTCAAAACTTTATTGACAAGTCGGAAGCATGTCTCTTGGCACAAGAGTGGGAGGTGAAGCTCACGGGAAACTCCCCAATGTGGGTCCGCACAAAGAGGAGCACGCTCTTGATGAACAACCCATACACTGTGAAGGTGCCGAGATGGATGAACCACTCACGACACGACTGGCCCCACAGAGGACGCGTAGCGCAGACATTTGAATTTTATGGATTTTGCCACTGTGCGCGGAGTTTCCCCAGACAGCAATGGCATATAACAAGTGGGAGTAAAAAAGCCCTTATTAGACAACACGGAGCGTGTCAGAGGAGACCACACAACGCAAACGACGGAGAACAAAAACAACCCTTGAGAGTTGGGCGGAGAGCTTGTCAATGTGTTGGTCCCAAGAAAGATGAGAGTTGATGGTAAACCCCGAGGACCGCAGATGACATGGCCCGGCAACCACAGATTAACAAATAGGTCCTGTGTTTTATCCTCATTAAGCACGAGTCGACTCGCTAAACACCACGACAGGACCAACGAGTCCTCTTGGCGGCCCAAGAGGTCGACCTCTGTTCCTCCTCTGCATAGAACGGTCGTATCAACGGCGTAAAGAAAAATTTCAGAATGAAATAGGGACGCGAAGACAAGACAAGGCGAAGGTTCGAGCAAGCTCAGACTTGGTGCCGCCGAAGGACATACACTGCAACCAGCCTGTCAAGTACGCGCTCAGCAACCTAACCATGCACTCGTCGAATACGTATTGACGTAGCTATTATGTTTTTATTATTAATATTATGATCTTCTTTACCCTTCTCGTATTTTTTAATAAAGAGTGTTTAACAAATTCAACAGTTTTCGTTGGTTCGTTCTCTGGAATAAACATATTTCACTCCCCAGACTCAAAAACCCCAACAAGCCACCGTAAATTGCAAAACTAGGTTAAAGAAGTAAACTCCAATAAAATTCTTGTGACGGGAACTTCCGAATTCTTCTTTTTTTTTTTCAAGTATTTGACACACCGTCACTCCACCGGCCAACCCTCAATTTATGTTTTGTTGGATCCAATAAAAGTGTTTGAGCGACTACGAAATTCCGTTAGACATTTAACTTTTTCCCGCCAGCTTTTTTCCACATCCATCAAATCAGGCGGGAAATCCGTGAAATTGGCAACGCTATTCACGTGAAACCGTTTTGGATCATCCAACAGCCGAAGGACTAACTCCGCATTTTTAAAACTCAATAATTGCGAGTTGCATCTTGGCGGACGCCAGATGAATTTTCTGGACTGAGCACGGTACTATAGAGTGGTTATATTATTATCGACTGTCTTGGCCTCCATTTGCCAAGGAAACGCATTATACAGTAAGTTAGTGGTATTTTCAGATATTTATTTGTGTTGAGGCACTTGTGTCACTGGTTAGCGTTTCGTAAGCCAGTACAACGAGTTATGAGTGGGTATAACGACCTCTCCACCCAATGAAAACGTTGAGCCAGCGACTATAGTGACACCCCCTCAGGGACAAAATGTGTAAATTTTTCATGTTGGCTTCAGAGATGTAAATATGAGGGGCGGGGCCCAATTATTTGTTTCATAGGTGTGTTAAACGATTCTATTTTTGTATGTTTTATAAAGAAAAAACTATTGAAATCATGTGTTTTTTAGCGCTCAGAGGGGTTTTTATTCAATAGAAATACAGGATGAAGCGTTATATTATTGATTTGTATTGAGTCCCTGTGGGCACGAGCGCAATCACACTCCATTCCAACTCGTATATTCAGACACGGTAGGGGGACGTTATCTGGAAATAATAAAGCCTGTCATATTTCGGTGAAATGTTTCGAATCTTACCTATGATTGGTATGTAGTGTTGGAACGCAGGGGGGTGGGGAGAACTAAGGCCGAAACCCTGTGGATGTTGTAAGACAGGCTGTGGCCCAGGGGTAAAGAAGTCCTATTTTGGGTCGCGAGTTGGAAGTGCCAGTGGTGGGTGAGGGGAGGGTGGGATGAAAAAAGGTTCGGCAAAACCTTTTGTATTTTCCCATTCGAATTTCCAAGCAACGGTGTGCGTGTTTGCGGGACGATGTATAAACGAAGGAACGCGCTCGCGGTGTATGTTGACGGTGAGGGATGTGAAGAAAAAAAAAAAAAAAGGGTCTGCCCAGTTTGTTATAAGGCGGTCGTGTCTTGGTGCTGCGTGGATGTTGTTGTTGGTGGTGGTAGTGGGGGGGGGGAAGCCATGGCAGAAAAGACGGAATGTAAAAGGTTGGACACGGTTGTGTGGTGGATGATAGAGTTCCGGGGGAGGGGCGGGGGCTGTGTAAGGTGCTTCGTACTGTAAAAGCCGACAGAGGAGAAACTGGGTAAAAGGGCCGAGGAAAAGGGGCTTGTTTTATTAATAACGAAGTCGTGGAGAGGCCCCCAGACAGTAGGAAAAGAGGAACTTTGGTGTCGTCAAGTAGAAGAGGGTGGAAGGGTGGAAAGAGCCCTTATATGTGTGGTGAGGATGAGGAGGAGAAAAGGCATACCGCCAGAAGAGTGACGGAGAGTGAACTTTCTCGGGGCGGGTTGGTGCAATGCAGATCGCCTCTCAAACAACTTGTATTCAGAAACTGAAGACAAAATTATTTCTCCAGTAAAAAACCCCTCGGTCTCTGTTTTAAAGTGCACAGAATTTACTAGGGTTGCAAAAAAATAAATAAATAATGAAACAGCTCAACGTCCTTAAGATTTAAAAAAAAAAGAAAAATTTAACATCCCCACACCCCTCACTCATATATTCCGCACGGCCTCTTCGTGGGGCTCCAGCATGGCACGCAACGCGAAAAACATGCAATTAACCTTCTTTAATTCACCAGGGGTTTTTTTGAAACGATTAAAACGTATCTCAAACGTGTTCTAAACTTTTATAACAACAAAAATACTGGATGACGGTGTGAAATAAATTCATCGGGCTTAACACTATTCATCTCTCTCTTGTCTTGGCTTCAAAAACTAAGTCACAAATCCTATTTTCCATTGTTTGAATTAAGATTTTCTTCTTGAATTATCTGTTTCCTTGATCTCTTGCCTCCAACCGAGCGTGTTTCCTTTAATTTATACGCCAGAAGATTAATTGTTACGCAACGGTGTTAGTTTTGTTTTTTTTTAATAAAACTTTGACGCGAAGCTTGCACTTTCTTAAAAATAAAATATTTTGCAAAAAAAAAAACAAAACCAGAGCTAGTCACACCTTTTTTTTTTGTTGCTGCTTTCCTGTAGACGGAAAAGGGCACGGCTTTGACAGGGTGACAAGGATGACAGCAAAGTGGAGAAACAATAGCCAATTTCACGGTGTATGCCACTAAGTTGAAAGGACGGCTTAAGGATACTTGGTTGTGAAACTGAGCCTCTGGTGATTATTTCCATTTTTTGTTTCTCTGATAAATTCATGTAACGCGCCCAATTTTTACACAAGAAACATAATAAACAAACACAAGGCCGAACAAATATATTGCACGGTCGAGGGACGGGTGGGAGAAGGTCCAAGGTTCCGGTCAAAACCCATTTACTCTGGAAAAGCTTTTCGCGCTCATTTATTATAATTTTTCTTCCAAGAGGTAGGATTTGCTCTGGGAAATCCTTTATTACAATATAAAGGCTAACAATCCTTCCTTACAGTGAGCCTCTTGAGCCGCTTGGTCTTGAAGGGTGGGTATACCCAACGACTCTCTTCTTTACTCGTTAAAGAACGCCAAGACCGGTTAATTGATTCCTCCTAATAATTTTTTTAATGTATTGTTTTAACGATTACTGAAATAATTGGCAGCTGTGAAATTGTAGTAAGGGGGTAAGGGGTGATCCAGTCGTGTTTTTTTAGGTCAATTCATTTAGAGAACAATGACATCTTTAATTTTGTTGTGAAAACTCGCTTTAAGAACACAATTTATGACTTTATTCTTTCAGGAAAATAGCTCTTGCGAAAGCACTAACTTCTCATAAATATTTCGTTTAAAGAGACATCGAAGTTCATTGTTTTCTTACTGTGAGTCATCGTGCCCCGCCCTTCCTCATCACCCCAAACACGTGATTATTTAACTCGTAGAGGCTCAGTGTTCCTACAAAATAAGATAATCACCCAAATGGTTCCTCCTATTTCCTTCTCACTCGCAATCTCTTTTAAGCTCCACCCCAACAATTGGCTTGGATTGCTTTTTATTATTTTTTTTTTATGGTGATGAAGTCAGTGGGGGGGGGGGGGTAAAGAGAAACGTGACACTTTTGGGAGAGAGTGTATTTGCACGGGGCAAGGGTTTTTTTTTCCAATCGTACATTCAAGAGGTTCAGAATTTTTTTTTCTCTCCCCCTCACACTCTCACACTCTTTACTTCTTTTTACCTCCCACTCTTACCTGTCCGGGTGGGGTCAACATGCAGTTCTGCATACGAATGAAGTACTTTTTTCCTTTTTTTCTTTTTCAGGGGCTGAAAAAACGTTGGTCGTGGATGACTTCGGTTCAGGAGGGAGGGGAATGGCTTATTCCGAGAGAAAAAGAAAAACCTATTCCTTTCTCCACTAACCAGAAGGCAGATTTGAAGCGTTTTTGGCAGTGTGGTTGGCGAAGGGGCGAGGGTGAAAGGAATAAGTGAAAGGATGGCTGCGTAATAGGAAGACGGTGAGGCGGATTGAGGGGCCTCCTTATCATCGTAGAGGATTGGAGGTCTCTACTAACAAGCTCTTTACCCTACGGAGCCCTATTTTCATCCAACTCTTTATATCAACAAAAAAAAAGAAAAAAATTGGTAAAATATAAAACTCTCCTGTTCCATAAATGCTAATACTCACAAAAAAAATTGATTTGAACGAATTCACAAGCGCGTTACGTAAATATTGGAACAACGAAACAGAGGAATTTAAAACGAGCGACAAAATTTTCGAGTGAGCGCAGTGAAAGGGGCGGTAGGACCAAGAGTAGTTCATTAGGTTTAAAGTCCATGTCAATTTCCATGGCTTGTTAGCGCTGTAAGCTGAACAGCAAAGAGGATGTGTATCACGAATTCCCCCTGCCCTCCCGCTCTTTGAACACCAACCACTAGGAGCCTTAATGGTTGGAAATAGGTGATGGTGGGGCAAGAAAGGGGGTTGGGAAAACCCCAGGAATCACCCCAGGAAAATGGGTGTGGACTTCAAACGGTGTATATGGCCTCTTATCATTACAACTGTACGGTTCAGTCATTTTACCACATCAAAAGAAAATTAGTAACTGATGCAAATCTATCTGTCAGTGACCGCTCAAGTTATGTGGGAGGGGATAAATGGGGAAAAAAGGCTTTGATCGGCTCGCAGAGGTGAGTATTTTAGTGGACCGATTATTCTAGCTTTGTATAGTCCTATTCATGATGATATTTAAACAATACGAGGTTTAATTACCGCTTGAGTCACCCCGATTATTCATTTTTGAGATAGTCTGGTTTGACTGACACTATTAACTGCGGGATAATCCGTGCCCAGGTGAGGTCCCGCAGGTCTCGGCCCAGCTTGCATCTTTCGAGTGTGTCAAAAACACGAACGCCACCATCAGGAGCCATTATGCCCAGAAGGGGCAGGGCCGGGCCCAAAACAGCGCGGCATCAAGAGTTGCATCTACGGGCAGTGCTCATTTGGGCAATATGTGTAGCCGGGTCACAGCCAAAACGCCCATCAGTGCAACTCGAACCCTGTTCCCAATGTGAGGATCGGGTTTAGAGTTTGTATAGCGGCGATTTTCATTGAAAACACCCAAATAGGAATAGGACACTTACAGGCGTTTTTCGCTGTACGCCTTACAAGACGCTGAGCGCGGATCTCATGTGACTCCCGTTCACGTTTAGGGCAGGTAGTTTAAGTGGCCGAAAATGGCACGATTTGCTTTGACATTGGTTTTGGTAGATTTTCTCGACTTCTGGACTTCAAGACTCTTAGCATATCGAGATTAACGCGTGCTGTTCCTAGGGAAGGTTTCAGCTCAAGTTGATAATAAGGTTAAGCCTCGCCTCGCGGTTCCTCTACGTAGTCAGGCTAGACTGGAGAAAAGTCATTCATTTATGGTTAATAGAGGCCCTTTCTTGGATAATTATTGTGAAAAAGTCCAAATACGTTGTTCTCCGAGGCAAGTCGGTGACTAAAATTGAAATAATGTGCCCGTTCAATCGAATCTTCGAGAAAAACTCCCATTCCCGCCAACAGTTGAGAAAAAGTGCCAGTTCACGATATCTTTGTGAAACATCCATGTAAAATGAAGCAATAGTGATAACTTGTCACTCTTAGGGCTATTACACGTGTAAAATTGATCAAATGGGCCAATAGTTCGCGGCAAAAGTTGGGAAGAAACCATCGTTCGCAAGCGATACTGAGAAAAAATCACTCATTTGCGGCTATCAAGATTCGTGTATTCCGGAGAATAATACGGAGTTAAAATTGGGAAAAAGCGCTGCTGTGGTGGTTATTTGGGGCAATTATGTGTCTAATATTGAGAAATAGGCCAATGCAATGCTAAAATGGAGTAATAGCGCTCATCGACGGCTAAAATTGAGAAAAACTTGACTAAAATTGAGAAACAAGGCTCATCGACGATATAATTTGAGAAAATTCGCATCCATGACAGATCATCCGGGAACTGTCTGGCAGACCTATTGGCGATACGATATCTGGCGGCGTTTCAGAGAAACACTGAGTCCGGTACTCCTGTCGTTTGACAACAAACTACAACAAAGGTTTTCTACAATGAGGATGTTCATGTATCAAAAATGTTGGTCAGTGACACTTTTTTTACTGTGAACTAGCTAAATAATCCGACGGTTGGCATCACCTAATCAAGAAAACAAGACGGTTATGCGGGTGCGCAGTACAGTGCAGTGCGCAGCTAAGGAAGACGCTGTCTGCTGGTCATAGAGAAACTAGTGATACCGTGCCATTTACAACTCGTGGAAAAGTGTGTACATTTATTAATTACGCTAAGGTCGACTAATAGGGCTCGGTATAGTGCGAGTTGTTAATGAGGGGGTCACTGATTACTCACCTTCCCGTACGCGAACGCGATGGAGTCCGACCTAAGGGTGTGCCGTCGATGGAACAACCACTCAACAACAGAGTCAACGGAGCCGCAGCGAACGCCCGGAGACCAGCGATCAGCAATTGGATGGCGTCGGGGCACAACAGAGAAAAGACCGGTGCTCGCTCGTTTTCTCATGTTGCCCCCTGAAACGTCCCTTCTTCCTCACGGTTTTATCCTTTGCTAGCGTTGCCACCGTCAAGACTACTTTCCCCGAGCTCGGGTGCTGGCCCAAAAACTCCCGGACTCAGCGCCTTCTTTTTTGTTTCGCCCTTTCTTCTCCCGACTTCTTGACTACCGAAGTTCGTCGCAATGCGAGTCCTCTCACTCGTTCATTTCGGCTGGATCACCAATAATTATGACAGAGGAGGATAGTTTGTTAACTTATCTCTCATATCGTGCCCTGTTCTATTCCATTCTTGGTTCGAGGCGCTTACTTATTATATTGTATACTTTCGTGCTTATTTTTACACTTTTTATTAAGTAATAAAATTTCCCCGAGCACCTCGTCTCGACTATACCCTTCAATATCAGTGTCGGTTATGGTGTGATCCATAACTAGTATCTGTCCTTGTTAATGTTATTCATTCCCCGTACAGATACATGTGGGTATAGTTTAGAATGCCGAAAATAACAATTTAAGAGCATTTATTAGGATTGTTCAAGCGCAGACGACAGCAGGCAAAGCGCAAATATCTCCTTTGAGTCCTCTTCGTCCCGTCTAATGCCATGTTGATATGGTTAGCATCGTAGCCTTTTCTTCCATCTGTGAAATTCCGAGATTTTGATGGTGATGAATCTGTATTCAAAATTAACAGTAAAAAGACGCCTCCCGAATGAACAACTTCAGAAGTAGTAAGATCTTGAGATGGAAGGAACCGCTGATAATGAAATAACTTAACACCCGGTCAACTGAAAAATAGCTATTTTGTGAGCTCTCAACCACCATAAGTGTGTATAAATTGGGTCGTAGCACTAACAACGAAGAAATTATAATAATTTTGCTAGATATAACCCAGTGCCCACGAATTCTTTTCGATTCAGGAGGTGGATTACATTTCAAGACCCTTCTTTTCCGAATTTTTAATGTGAACACGTTTGATGTATTTACTCACCAAAGAATCTTAAAAACCCAGCCAGATTAAGTGAGATGTGAAGTTATTTACGAGCTCTTCAAGATCAAACAACAATACGAACTGAGTTATCAATACTTCTTACACTATCAGCAATGCCTGTGACACTAACCCTCAAATTGATAACAAATACCGCTTACGCTATCAAGAACACTAGCGCAGCTAGTGATAGTTTCATTCGCCAATAGTCGGACCAGACTCTGATGGGTCTCGAATGGAAATTTTGAGCTCGATTGATCGATTCGTTGGCCCCTTCCTTAAAACATTTTTTAAAGCTTCACTATCACCGGCGAATTGACTAGTGACCAATTTGAAGGTCAATATCAGATACTGAAAATAAAAAAAAAGAAAAGAATTTCGCAGTTTGTTGTTGTTTTTTTTTTTTATTCAAACGAGTGAAAGACAGAGGAAACGGAGTTCAGACAGACAGGCAAGGCTGCAGGGCAAGTCATCCACCACGAGCAAGACGACAAGGATAAATAGAAGAGCGGTACAAACCGATGGCAGCAATAATGTTTTTCGCACAACAACGAGGAAAAGGAAAAAAACACAAGAAACGGTAGACGAGTTCGCCGAATTTTCAAATAAGGCATAAGTAAAGGGAAGGAGTGAACTTCCAATTGAACGCCCGGATATAGTTAGCGAAGAGAGATGAGAGAATACACGAGCCAGGGACCGTATTCCGAAGCCGTGCGAAAATGCCGCAAAAAGAGGTTGCTATGGCGGGATAATGTTATTTCTTATTCGGCGTCCTTGGATCCCGCTCGCGGCATTTTTTCCCGACCGTTCAGAATAAGGCCCCAGGTCTGAGAAATGACAAAGACGCGGACGCAGTTGCAGAGTACCCGAGAAGACTCATCAATTCGCTCATGGCTTAGTACACTTTCATCGCCACGGAGAGTCACAGCAACGCGAATATGATTGTGCTCTGCGAATAATTAAAATTACTTTAAATTAAATTGTTTGGAAACTGATTATCACTAAAACCTACCAGACGACTTCACGGCTTCACTGATAATTTTTACCCTATTTGTATTTCGGGGCAAGTCACAAGTGGGAGCAAGGAGAAGCTGAAAAATCGTATTCCAAGGGGAATGCGAGACCCATCAGAGTCTGGTTTGACTATAATATAAAATAAAATACATACAATGAAATAAAGAGGGTGAAACATTGAAAAATGAATTAGAATTAGGCAAAATATACAGTCATCCACGTTTGCTCAAAACAATATAGCGAGGAAAGAACGAGAAGAGAGAGAGGGATAGAAAAACAAGGAAAGAGAGAAAGACCAAGCATTGAGTTGGAGATTGAGAGAGGGTACCATGCAAAGATCACCAAGATTACGAACAGATCAGTCTGAGTAGTGGGAAGCACAAAAAACAAACAACCTTTTTGCAGAGCACCGGAAACGTTGGAAGGGCGTAAAATTAGCCAGTTTGGGCAAAGATAGTCATTTTGAAGGCGCGAAGGATCAGTTTGACCATTTTCTGGGCGCGAGAGGTCGGTTTCACCATTTTGGAGGCATGAATCGTTACTTTAAGCATTGCTTAAAAGGTCAATTGCAAATCGCCCGTGTATCAATTTTAGGTCAATCAATATCATCAATTTCATGGCGCGAATCGTCGGTTTTCCCGATGTATAAGGTGTGAATAGTTCGTAAAGCCAAACGTAGGACGCCAATGGTCGCCATTTTTAAGCCACGAATTTTCAGTTTGGTTATTTTAAGGGCACACTGTTGTCATTTTTTAGCCATTTCCAAGGCTAGGAAAGTCAAGTTGCCAATTAGGCGAGAATAGCCCGTTTAGGCCGTTTTAGGGAGCATTTAGTAACTTTTGCCGTTTTTCGGGCGTGGAACAGGCAGTTTGGCTATTTTTAGGGCACATCGGAGGGGGTGGGGTGGACACCCTTGGATGAGCACTTCATGGTAACAGTGCAGGACCAAGGAGTACGAGCTGTGAAACTTATCTCATTTATAGGCCCGAAATTATTTGAACTGTTTGCGCTGTTTAAAAGCACGTAATTTTGCCACATTAACCAGTTTTGTTAATATTAAGCTGAAATTACACGCAAACATTGAATTAATGGCACCGCAATTGCAATGTTGACCTTGGAAACTTGAATAGAAAATTTACCCAAGCAAAAGTGGCAATGACATATTTGAAATTCGCCCCCTGTGTTCAGTCCTGCTGTATCTGCCTATGCCCAGCCCACGGAGCCCCTTCCAGACGATACGAGGGGCTTTATTTTCTCATTAAAAAAAAAAAACCTTCTTTGCAGCCCTGACGAGAGTAATGACCTCGTTCCGCGCCCGACAAAACCACTCCCTATCATCCGGCCACCGCGATCTCCGCCACCGCACCCGCAACAAATCTCTAAATCTCATCTTTTGACGAATATCTGCAGGGATCCAGGGCAAGGGCGTCTTATTCAGGGTTTTCAGCTGTCTGGGAGCGCATTTATCCAAGATACAAAAAAAAAAAAAAAATTACTGACTGCTGGGGCCAACTCATTCGCAGTCCGAATCGATCGTAACGACAACAACGATTCTACCGAAAATTATCGACTCAAAATCTTCCGATTCACGCACTCCAAGTTACGCTCCCCCCCCCCTCCGTTTCAATTCAGAGAGGACGGGTGGAAAAACTTACACCACACGAGTGTAAATTGCATTGAATGGAAAACGCCATTGGTTTTTTAAAAGTGCATCCGAATCCACAAAACTTTGGGTTTTGAACGTGAAAGTCCGTGAAACTGAGATTTGAAAATACCAAAATCGTGAAATTATGTTTTTTGAAAGTTCTATAGCTCGTCGTGTTAAACGTGGACCTCGCCCTTCTCTGATCACTTGATCAGCCCCTCCAGCTATTTTTCCTTACTCCATCCATGAAACTTCGGCTTGATAATAACTCTTATCTATAGTAAACGGTGGGACAAGCATTTCAGTAACGAAATTAGAGGGAAGGTAAGTTGCAAGTAATCGAATAAGAGAGCGCTGGCCGCGGGTTTTGATTGTCTTTCTTCCGTATTAATTGTGACAGGACCAACACTTTGTTGGTGTTATTGAGGGGGGGGTAAATGACACATATATGCAAACATATGCCAAGGAATACTTTTTGCAAGAAAAGCAATTTATTCATGTATCTACCAGGCTTTTTATATTTTATTTTCTCCATAATTCCACGCATGTTGTACCTTCGACGAGGGGAAAACTTTTTAAGGCAATATTTTTCGTTTCAGTGTGAATCAGAGTTTTTTTTTTTTCACTCCCACGTTTTTCCCCTACCACATATGATACGCTTATATCAAACGGTGTAATCTCCTAATGATATTTTCACAAGATCTATCAAGTGACAGGGAAACCCTAACTGTATCACCCCCAACCCCCTTTTTATCATCGGAGAAAGAATTCCTCGAATCCCTCACCCTTATATTTACACCATCAACAAAACTTTCCAACCTCTCTGGATAATAATGCCGTGAGGTCCCTCACTTCTCTTTTGAAACTAATACTACCGCGCATCAATTTTCGTCATTTCATCCCTCCTACTCATTTTATCACCCTAATGGCATTTCTGTCTAGCATTAAGGGATATGAATGGATATGAAATGAGGGGGAGTGTATTAGATTTTGTAGGCTCTTACTGAACAAAAAAAAACAACAACAACTTTATTTCATGAGCTCGCTCTTAAGAATAATCGTGCTTGGTAACTTGATACAAATAAGATTCACGTGTTACCCACTATTACTAGAATTTGTCATTGTAGTAGAAGTTGGTGACGTTGTTGACGCCGTCACTCGACTATTCTGTTCTTTACATTTTGAAACGCAGTGAAAAACGTGTTGCACTTCGTGTCGCCTTCGTCCCGCGGTGGCGCCATCAGTTGACGTTCTTAAAAACTCGTCGAAAATGTCCTCCCAGCCGTCGTCCGTACCAACGGTGTCGTAGAAACGATCGAGAATCGACTCAACAAGGGACAATTCGGTGGTGTCGGCCGCTTCGTCGGGGTACTCATTTTTGTAACAGTCGAAGGTGCATTTCTTTGTTTTGTCTTCAACGTAGTGATAGCCGAAGCCAGGAATGTAGGCCGGGTTTAAATCTCGGTGTCTCTGAGGAAAAAACAAACAACAAAAATAACGTTAAAAAAAAAAAATGTAGTCTTTCAACAGTGAAACCCCTTACACGAGCCGTAACTAAAACTGCCGGGATGATCAAACCAAGAATGGCGAACGAAGAAACTTTTTGAAGCGCAAGCATCGTTACAGAAATTGAAAGTGACTGTGTATCCCTACGAAAGGCGAAGCCAGACTTTATATAGCTCTTCGAGAAGTATTTTATCTTCCAGGGGGTTTCTTCATTTGTTGCTAAATGTTGTTTTTTTCCAGGGACCTTTACGATAAATCACGGGGTTTCCTTGGGATTTTAAATAAAAAAAGGGGGAAACCTACTTTGCAAACAGCAGTAAAAATTTATCTTTGTTAGATGTACATAAATGAAGCTAAGAAGATACATAATGTGGCGAAGAGAAGGCGGTGGGTGGGGGGTATTTCTAGGAAAATAGCGAAAAAACTCGCCTAAGAAACTTGGATAGAATTGGTAGCAACACGAGATGATAGTGTGGGTGAGTTTTGGATTCAACGGGAAAATGACTTTTGTTAGTGTTTTTTCTTCTTCTTTCTTTGTTTCTATTACATGACTTTTGGGTTTAATATTTTTCTTGTCATGGCAGAGAAGGGTGGGAAGTTACTATTTTCCCATTTGACGAACATATTAAAACTGAGTTAACCAGGCTACATTGCATGTTTCCAAAGACTTCACGGTAACCAAAGTTTTGTGGCTGAAACGTGTATTATACGTTAAATTCGTTTTTATAAAGATAGTGAAACTGCTCCCCCCCCCGCACCTCCATCGACAGATGATGACCACTTAATTGATTGATTTTCTGAAATACCGGGATAAAAGCTCAAGTTCAATGGTCAGTGGTTTATTGACCGTTAAACTAATTGAAAACGTACTGACGAAAAATGGGCCACCAATTATTTGCGCTCGTAAGCAAAGACCAATTGCTTTGTTTTTTGTTTAACAATGAGGAAGTTGCACAGTTCGAGACTTTGGGGAAAATGTATTTTTTTTATGATGAAGTATGCTAAAATAGAGCTTATATCGTTTTCCGTTCGTCAAAAACTCCATTCATTAATTTGCAATTGACGTTTGCAGTTAATGGCCGCTCCCCGGCCCCCTCGCCCGTAAAATACGTCATCAATGCTTCTCCCCACTTCACACCCGCCCCTACAATGCACGGTTGCAATTTCGATTATTTTGAGCTTATTTTGTTGACCTGGGATGCATTATAGGACTCAACGGGTAATATAGAAGACGTAACTACATTGAAAATATGAAAAAATCGTGAATTAAAGATAAAAATAATGTATTAAATGCTTCACTAACGTCAACCCTTGTTATAGAAACTTGAACGGCTTCACGTTGGAAACGCTTCATTGTTGATGTTTATAGGGTAACCTTTCGATCCTCTTGTTTATTTTTTATTTGTTTTGACTCAAGGTGCCTAAATTTTCTATAGGTGCCGCAGATCACTGTCCTTCACCTACGTCACGAGCAGTCCCAACCTCCATTGCGCTAGACCCAGTACGTTATTAATTGTTATTGGGTTGTGATTTTTGAGAAATCATAAACTTCAATTTCAAAATTAACTTGCTCTGCTGCTCTACGGTGAGCAATCGGGAACAAAGGACTGCTGGTTGTAGAGCATGTGTGTTAAAAAAAAATAATAAAAATATTTTGAAGTTTGTTTTGAGATTGAAAGGAGCCAAATTCCTTACATGGTGGCAGCGCTACAACCATGAGCGAAGAATTAATTTCCACGCTAGCCGACGCGATCAGAAGGTGTTCGCGTTCAGATAGTGAATTAGCAGCATCCAGTTCTTTTCAAATAACTCCGCCGGAATTCTTCGATCTACGCGAACCTTCAAAATGGTCGCGGTGGATTCGAAGATTTGAGTCGTTTCGTTGCGCGTCGGGACTCTCAGAACGACGTGAAGTCCAGCAAATTAACATGCTTGTGTACAGCCTCGGTGATGAAGGGGACGACCTTCTCACCTCGTTGGGACTTCCACCGGAGAAAAGAGAGACTTACGACGCTGTAAAAATGAAATTGGATGAATATTTCTCCGTCAGAGTGAATCTTTTTTTCGAAAGAGCGAAATTTCTTCAGAGGAACCAATTACAGGGTGAATCTGCAAGTTCGTACATTAATTGTCTATTTTCTCTTGCAGAAAAATGCCAGTGGAAGTGCGATGCTTGTACTTTCGGAAAGGACATGCTCCTGCTAAAATTGGTCACCGGCCTTGGCAACAGGGATTTGTCGAGTCGCTTACAGTTGCAAGACAGACTCTCCTTGGATGAGGCCATAGAGAAAATCCGTCTTTCTGAAACTATCGAAGAGCAGCAAGATCAAGTGAGAGGAACAAGAAATGCTTCAATCGAAGAAACCAGAAGCTCAGTCGAACAATCAAACAAAACTGGACAGGTAAAGAAATGTTCCAGGTGTGGTCGTCGTAACCATGCCAGTAATGACTGTTACGCCAAGCATTTGACTTGTTACGAGTGTGGGAAGATAGGCCTCACGAAATATGCTTGTCTCAGTAAAAACTGTGTTGAAGAAGTTGAGCAAAGCAACCCTGGGGAAGATGCAAGCGACCCCGAGCTTCAGTATGTTCGAATTTATGAATCCCAGTCGCCTGGCGACGTTGGTACGAAAGCTTTTTATGTTACTTTAGAATTAATGGGCAGAAAAATTCGATTTAAAATAGACACTGGGGCGGATGTTAGCGTCATGAGCGACGCACTTGCAAAATCGCTGGGATTAACGATTTTGCCCACTAATGTTGTACTGAAAGGACCCGGGAATATCACTTTGAATTTGAAAGGGAAAGTGCTAGTACAGTTACGGAGGAACGGTCTGACCTTGAAGGAAACTGTGTACATCATCCGTAACCAAAAAGACCCTTTATTAGGATGAGGAGCAATATCATTCTTCGATCTCATAAAGAATGAAGTTCGGGAAATCTTCTCTGAACCTCTCCTCACAAAATTTCCTCAAGTGTTCAAAGGTTTGGGTAAACTTGAAGGGGCACCTTACAAAATAAAGCTCAGATCCGATGCGGAACCATTTTCCGTTTCCTGCCCCAGAAGGATTCCGATACCTTTGAGGGAAAAACTGAAGGTAGAGCTGGATAGCATGGTCCATCTAGGCGTGATATCTCCCATAAGCGAACCTACAGAGTGGTGTGCCCCGATCGTGGTAGTGCTTAAGAATAATAACAAGATCAGGTTGTGCACTGATTATGCTGAACTGAACAAGCACGTGTTGAGAGAAAGGACAATCCTGCCGTCAGTAGACGAAACTCTTGCCAAGCTGGAAAATGCTACCATATTTTCGAAGTTAGATGCTAACAGCGGGTTTTGGCAAGTGCCTCTAGAGGAGGAAAGTGCTTTGCTGACGACGTTTATAACGCCTTACGGCCGATTTTTCTACCGTCGTCTTCCTTTTGGGATTTGCAGCGCCCCAGAGCACTACCAAAAACGAATGGCAGAAATAATAGAAGGCCTCGAAGGGGTTGTCAACCAAATGGACGATTTTTTAGTTTTCGGAAGCACCCAAGATGAGCATGATAAAAGACTTGGTCATGTTCTTGAAAGGCTTAGGGATGTAAACATGACTTTGAATCAAGACAAGTGCGAATTCAATGTACGAAAACTTACGTTTTTAGGACACATTTTAGAAGATGGGAAAATATTTACTTAGTTCCAAAAATGAGTGGCAGTGGTCTACCAATCATGACAGAACGTTCGAGAGCGTTAAGAAATTAGTTTTGTCACCGGCTAGTTTATTCTTGTTCGACTGGAAAAGAGAAACTAGAATATGTGCAGATGCATCATGTTTTGGTCTAGGAGCTGTGCTCGAACAGTTCGTTAACAATAAGTGGCACCCTGTACAATATGCTTCTCGCACACTGAGCGAAGTTGAGACCCGCTACGCCCAAATAGAAAAGGAAGCATTGGCTCTTACGTGGGCATGCGAACGTTTCTCCCAATTAATAACAGGGAAAAGGTTTACACTTTTAACTGACCATAAGCCCTTAGTCGAGTTGTTGGGTCACAAGCCAATCAGTGCTTTGTCAGCCCGCCTTCAAAGATTTCGAATGCGTCTTTTGAATTTCGATTTCGACATCAAACACGTAAAAGGAAAATACTTTATTTTACCGGATGTTCTTTCGAGATTTCCGACGAACGATGACAAGACTAGGAGAGATTTGCTCGATGATATAGAGACACACGTCAACACAATTATTTCGTCAATCCCAGTGGCTGACTCGAGAGTAGCACTCCTGAAAGCGTGCCAGAATGCAGTGCAAACGGGAAACTGGGACAACTTCATTCACACTGATTTCTATCGTGAAAGAGGCAACCTAGTAGTGCACCACGGTGTTATATTTCACGGCCAGCGGTATTTCGTTCCTAATGCAATGCGGAAAGAAATTTTGGATTCCCTCCATCAGGGACATTTCGGGATCAACAAGTGTATATCGAGGGCTCGGGACTGTGTTTGGTGGCCAGGGATCACCACAGACATCAAACGAGTGATAGGTAGTTGTTCAACCTGTCTTGAAAATTCACCGGACTCATCAGAACCACTCATTCCATCGGAGGTCCCGGCTGGCCCATGGCAAACTGTTGGAGCTGACTTATTATTCTGGGAAGGAAAAAATTACATTGTGGTTCAGGATTATTTTTCAAAATTTATAGAACTGGTTCAATTGAATTCAACGGTCTCAGGAGGTGTCATATTCGCCTTGAAAGGTATATTCTCACGACATGGAGTCCCTTTCACCCTGAGGACTGACAATCGCCCACAGTTTGTTAGCGATGAATTCAAAAAATTTTCAAAAGCCTTCAATTTTAAATTAGTAACTTCCAGTCCAAATTACCCTCAGTCAAACGGTCAAGTCGAGCGAGCTGTGAGAACTGTAAAAAATATTCTTAAAAAAAATGCTGATCCGTATGAAGGTCTATTAGCGTACAGGAGCTCTCCGCTTGATTCTGGATATAGTCCAGCTGAATTATTGTACGGCAGAAGAATTCGGACCAGCGTACCTATCACCCTAGAAAAACTACGCCCCTGCTGGCCTGATATTGACACATACAGGAGATTTCAAGCTGATAGCAAGAGCAAGACGAAAATCAATTTCGACAGGAGACATCGAGCCCGCCCGTTAAGATGTCTAAAGAGAGGGGAACGTGTTTGGGTTACTGATCAAAAAAAATATGGGACCGTGATAGACTTCGGCCAAACTGGGCGAGATTACGTCATAGACTGCGGTTTCAAGAACATCCGGCGCAATAGGAAGTTTCTTGTTCCGGCCAGTGCACCGCTACCCGATTCATCCATATCGATGACTCATACGGACGAGAATCAAGGCAGCGAAGAAGTTCGCAATCCTGTTCCAGCCGCAGCCGTCTCCTGCACGGGAAGTAACCGTTCATCGCCTGAAGTCCGTAATACAATTCCAGACGTCGCCTATCCGAGAACTCCATATTCGTCGCCTGGTTCAATACCGAAACAAGGGGGGTATAAAACGAGGTTTGGAAGAATAGTTAAACCTCCTATTTACTTCCAATCCAATTGAGCTCCTTAGAGAAGGAAGGATGTAGAGCATGTGTGTTTAAAAAAATAATAAAAATATTTTGAAGTTTGTTTTGAGATTGGAAGGAGTCAAATTCTTTACACTGGTGACGTCAGTCTCCACCCCTCCCGTCCGATGGGCAGGGGGAAATCTGCGGCACCTATAGTAAAGTTTAGTCACCTTGGTTTTGACTATGCAATTTCAGTTTTTCCCGGTTAGTCGATGTCGTTCCTTTGTTTAGATAAAATTTTTGTTGTTGTAGTTTCGTGGTTTTTCCCAGTCCGTATTTAAATCGGTCTTTTCAGAATAATTCCCATGCCTTGATCTCTAGCAATATCACTCATTCACATCGTTGTTTGGACATTAAGCCCGTCATCACGCAAGGACGCCGTCGCTGGACTCTACGCAGTACGCAGGAAGCAAGCATGAACCCCACCTTTTAAACCTCTACTGTTATTGACTGAACGCAAGAAGCGTGTGCGTGTTGTGAGACGTTGGAGTCGGTTCAACTGCGCGTCCTACGAAGGCGTTCCTTTGCCCTAATGTCTATGTAGACCGTGGTTTTGAGCAGTACTACTGGTCTCTAGTTTCAACTATTAAAGCGTGCTGTGGTACAATGTCTCTGGTCCATCGGTATAAATACTGTTTCGTACCGTGTTGCACTAATACAAGTACCACTGCTTCTCGAAAGCTGTTTCTATCCTTACCATCACAAGAGCCACAAAGATCCAAATGGATAAAGGCTGTTTGAAGGGATATCAGAAGCGAACCCATTTCGTCAAAATCCACATTTTATGTATGTGAGGATCATTTCGACGTGAGTAAAAAATTGCTTAAATAATAACGTAATTCAACTGAGCACTCACTAACATAATACTATCATCATTCTAGATTGAAAATGACGTCGAAAATCTCATATATGCAAGGATGTTTGCGGAGCGTAACAAAAAGATAGTGATTCGATTGAAACCAGGAGTAGTGCCGACCAGATTTGATTTCCAGACTTCACGCTTATTGACAGGTGTTAGAATGTTGTATTTTTAAGGGACGTGTGGGGTTTGTACAGAAAGAAAGAAGTGCTCTGAAGCTGGAATGCTTCAGAGGAAACGTGTTCTTTTGGAACTAGCAAATGATTCTGAGTCCACCAGAGCAGAAACTCCGGCCTCAGCAGAGTCAGAGTTTGTCGGACGGGAAACTTTTCCCACAGCAGTATCAGAATACGTTCGTACCTTAGGTCTTTGGGGAACCTTCTTTAAGATTCGTAAGGAACGAAATATGGAGTTATGCATCACCCATTTTAAGTCATGCGGCATGTGAAAATGGTGTCTCAACGAAATTGCATTCAATTAAATTGTACGTAGTACTAGTGTCGGTTGTGTCCTCCCCACCAGTCAATTTTCTACCGCCAATTCCTTTTGGAGGTGGGAGAAATGAGAGTCATTGTCAATGCCGTCTAATAGGTAAGCTAACATCTCTTAATGAACTCTAATAAACGGTTTTTACACCCCCCGAACCCCCCCCCCTCAATAAGGAAAAATGCCTGTTTGGTCTTATACAGGGTGTTTCAGGAGGAATGATCAGGACTTTAACCAGTCTTAGTAATAATGAGGATGAACCAAAATCACCATATGAACATAGGGTCGCAAACGCTTCGTTTCCGAGTTACAGGCATTTTTGTCATTTTTCGGCCAAGCGCGTTATTTTCGTCAATAATCATTTCTAGCTTCCTAGCCATTCGTAACAGAACAATACCGATTACATTTCTGAAAAGATCTGACATTTTGGGTTTGAGAAACGCTGTTGCAACTAACCGAACTAATGTTTAAGTATTTTCTTTTATTTTTTGAAAAAGCTAATAAGTGCTTTGATTTTTACCGTTTCCTTCAAAGTCAAATCTTCCGAAGTCTTTGGTGGTAAAGGTACGGTTAAATTATTGGAAAAACTTGCCAGTGCTTTAAGCTACAAAATGGCTTTTTAAATTTTAAAATCGACGAATTTTTGACTGAGATACCACAGCGAACGTTCAGAAATTCCTGATCAGATCGTCAAGCCACATTTCACCAAGCATAAAAAATTGAAAACAGCTATTTCCGCGTCAATCTTTGAATTTGCTCACAGAAATAATGACATAAAATAAACTTAGCTTTTTCAAAAAATAAAAGACAATGCTTAAACATTAGTTCGGTTAGTTGCAACAGCGTTTCTCAAACCCAAAAAAATGTCTGCTCTTTTCAGAAATGTAATTGGTATTGTTCTGTTACGAATGGCTAGGACGCTAGAAATGATTATTGACGTAACTCGGAAACGAAGCGTTTGCGACCCTATGTTCATATGGTGATTTTGTGGTCAGCCGGACCGGGTGAGATAGTATCAGCTTCTGACTCCCGGCTTCCACAAATTAATTGGTCGCGAGGTGAGAGCACTCAGAGGTGAAGCGCGCCGGAGGGTGATCCTTTTGGGGACTGGTCACCGGGCAGCGCTCTGGCAAAGAGGTGAACTCTCTGAAAGGGAAACGCGTGGAGAGCACTCAGTGGTGAAGTCCGCCGGAGGGTGATCCTTTTAGGGACTGGCCACCGGGCAGCACTCTGGCAAAGAGGTGAACTCTCGGAAGAAAATAAAATAAAATAAAATAAACAAAACGATAGTTGGGAAGAGGACGAGCGAGGGGATAGACGGTATGACAACTCAGAAAAGACTGGTGGAGACCGGGGAAATGGGCCGTCTTTTATACTCCTCGCTCGCCTGCATTTATTTGTTTTTAAAATAAATTTGAAAGTAAAATAAAATAAAAGTGAAGGCAAGTTGTAAAATTGGAGGCAAGACACACGCCCCCCTGACTTGCCGTAAACCTTAGGTTTGCGTGGCCTTGTCATTCCCCTGTGCGTTGACGACTGGACGGTCCGGGTCCGCGGTTATATTCCGGCGAGCTGGAGTTTGAGTAGTCCTGTGGCATCGTGCGACGGTCCGGGTCTTCTGTGGGCCTGAGGTAGGCGTAGGAACCTGTAATCGTGCTCGATGAGCGGAGGCCTTCTCCAGGGGATGGTCTAGCGAAGTAAACTTGAAACCGGCTGGCGGATTACAATCGCTTCTTCCCTCATTTCTTTGAGGATTGTTTCGAATACCTCCGTGTTCATGTTGGGAGATAGAATAAAAATAAAATTGGATGTTTCAGCTGACTAAGGATAATTTTTAGAACAGGTGGTCGAGATATTCTTCCGAATCTTGTCCTGTATGGTTCGATCACCGGTTGAGGTTCGGAGTGAGAAGTTTCGTGAAGAGATGTAGCGGCTGGTTGAGCTTCTGTTTCTTGCGGTAGTAATTCGTAAAGCGGAGCTGTAGGGACAATGTCGGAAGGTGAGACTAGGGTGTAAGCTGGTTTTACGCGGTCTAGTGAGACTAGAGCTTCTCTGTTGGGTAGCGAAATCTTCATTGTCTTATTGTCACGCCAAAGAACTTGAAATGGGCCGCTATACGTAGGATGCAATGCGCGCTTGACGACTTCATTGCGGAGGAAAACGTGGGTGCATTCTTGGAGGTCTTGACTGACAAATGGTTTGTTTGAGTCAGGTCAATCCCGAAGGTTAGCTATACTTGGCGTAGGCTCGGGAGGAAATCATCGCACGCGTTTGCGCGAAGGAGCGCGTTTGTTGAGGAAGGAGTGAACAGATCTCCAGGCAACCTTAAAGGTTGGTTGTAAAGAAGTTCAGCTGCTGACAATCCTTCGTCCCGTTTGATGGCTGACCGGAGACCAAGAAGAACTGGACCAAGAGCGTTCGTCCAATGTGGCACGTCCAGGTAGGCCGTTAACGCCGTCTTTAATGAACGGTGCCAGCGTTCAATAGCTCCGTTGCTTTGAGGGTGATAGGCTGTTGTACGAATTCGCTGTATACCTAACATTCCCATTAAGTTTTTGAAGAGATTCGACTCGAATTGGCGACCTTGGTCAGTGGAAATTCGGTCGGGCGTGCCGAAACGAGTAATCCAGTGCTTGAAGAATTTTCTAGCGACAATACTGCTCTCGATGGAAGCTAAGGGAATGGCTTCAACCCAGTGTGATGTTCTGTCGATCATAGTCAAGCAGTATCTTTTCCCTCCTGATTGCGGTAATGGACCGACGATATCAATGTGGACGTGTTCCAACTTGTTGGCTGGGCCGAACTTCCCTGTGGGTGTTTTCGTGTGGCGAGTTACTTTACTTGCTTGACACGCTAAACATTTTTTAACCCAGAGACCGACGTCTGTATTCATAGAGGGCCAGAAATACCTTTGTGCGACCAGGATCCGGGAAGCCTTGATCCCTGGATGACTGAGTTTATGGAGCCGAAGAAAAGCGGCTTCTCTGAAGGACGTTGGTAGATACGGACGAGGGCTCCCGGTGGAAGTTTCACAAGTTATTGTGATATCGGTTCCCGGAATGGGGCATTGGTCGAAGCGGAGATTGGGTTGTGTCATCAAAGTCAGAAGAGTTGAATCATCCTTTTGAGCTGATGCTAATGCTGAGTAATCCTCGGTTAGGTTGACCGTAGCAATGCGACTGAGAGCGTCGGCGACCAGATTTTCTTCCCCCTTCCTTTGGGAAGTCGTGAACTGAGAAATGAAGTTTAATTGCCGAAGACGTCGGGGACAAGCCGTGGCTGAGTTGTTCTTAAATGCGTGAGTCAAAGGCTGATGATCCGTAAGGACAGTGAATTGTCGTCCTTCGAGGAATGGTCGGAAATAGCGTACGGCTTCGTATATTCCCAGAAGCTCCTTATCGTATGTACTATAATTAGCCTGGGCAATGTTGAGTGTTCGTGAAAAAAATCCGAGAGGTTCCAATTTTCCATTGACGAGCTGCTCCAAGGAGCCCCTATTCCCGAATAACTTGCGTCGGTTACCAAGAAAAGTTGGGCTTCTTGACGAGGGTGTGCAAGCTTTGTGGCACAGGACAGTAATCGTTTGAGATCCTCAAAAGCTTTTAGAGACGATTGCTTCCATTCGACGGGAGTCTTATCGTTTTTTTTTAGACGAAGTGAGATATTGATTGAGGGGTTTTTGAATTACTGCTGCACCAGGAAGACTTTTTCGGTAGAAATTCACCATTCCTAAGAATCTTCTAAGATCACGAACTGTTTTTGGCAGTGGTATTTCGTTGATCGCCTTGACTCGGTCTTCTACTGGCGCGGTTCCTTCCTCCGAGACTGAATATCCCAGAAATTTAACCTGTGCTTGACCCAGAACGCACTTGTCAACATTTAGTGTTAGTCGATGTTTGTCCAGAAGACTTAAGACTATATGAAGGTGTTCCTTGTGTTCCTTTTCGTTGCGAGACGCTATTAAGATGTCGTCGATATAAACGAAAACGAAAGGTATAGTATTTCGAAATATTTGATCCATGTATCGTTGAAAATATTGTCCGGCGTTCCTAAGACCAAATCCCATTTTGACGAACTCGAAAAGCCCGAACGATGTTAATATCGCTGTCTTTGGGATGTCTTGGGGTGCAATCGGTATGTGATGATAAGCTCGGTTTATGTCGAGGGTGGAATACATATTGTTGTATTGGCCAAATGATATGTGAAGTCATGAAGGCTCGGTATTCCGTATCTGTCGGGGATGGTGCGACTGTTCAGTTGTCGATAGTCCCCACAAGGGCGTATCGTTCCGTCCTTCTTATTGACAATATGAAGAGGGCTTGACCATGGGCTGCTTGACGGTCTGCAAATTCCTTCTTCCATCATGCGGGAAAATTCTTTTTTCGCTGCCTGGTACCGATCTGGACCAAGTCGTCGAACCTTGCAGTGCACGGGTGGACCTTGAGTCTCGATAAAGTGGTAGATTCCTTCAGGATTCACAGGTGATTGAGGCGTGGGCTTAGTTAGACCAGGAAATTCCTTCAAAAGTTCCCGAAGAGCTGAGTTTCGAGGAATGGCTGAGACGGTCGGAACGTTTGAAGTTCGTACTCGTCCGGTGACCTTTAGTCCCGTGTTAGTGTCCAGTAAATCTTTTTTGCGGAGATCGGGAGTGAGGCCGTAATGTGCTAAGAAGTCGGCTCCTATGATGGGGTGAGCGACTTCAGCCGAGATGAAATCCCACGGGAACGATCGTCGTATTCCCAAATCCAGTTTCCTGTGTTCGATTCCGTACACCTGGATGGGTGAATTGTTGACCGTTTGCAGAGTCAAGTTAGCCTCATGAATTATGCTACCCTTTTTTTGGTAATACTGAAACGTCCGCTCCGGTATCAACCAGGAAGTATTCCGACGAGTTGAGATCTAGAATGAAGAGGCGACGGGTTGGAATGTCGACATCGGATCCCGTCGTGACTGATGTCGTGCTTAGTTTTCCGAGGAACCCATGTCTTGCAGTTGTACTACGACTGGTTAAAGTCCTGATCATTCCTCCTGAAACACCCTGTATTTCACTAACTTTGAAACACGGCTCCTCTGCTTCGTGTTGCATCACTCCATGAAAAGTAATAACTATGGTTTGTGACGAGAAATTTGCTATTGTTGTATTATTTCCAGGTATTCAAGTAAAACCTATTTCTCATGAAGTCGGAACACAGTCGAGGCAATTGTACAGGAGTCTAGCCATTCAGGTTGAAAGGAGAACAGCATCGATCTCGGGGACACCATTCAAGCTCCCTCGAGAAAAAACCGTGGAGGCGCCTGAGGAGATTACGGAGGCTGAAATGAGTGATTCAAGTGGCATTAGTTTTGCCCCAAGTTCTTCTGGATCTTCTTTAGTAACTACTCCATCTTCAGATATAGCAACGTCAGCACACAAAGAAATGTGCTCCAAAATATCTGCCGTCAACATAGAAAGAAGGCCAAAGTTGTACCTGGGTCTCATGGATGAATGTTTTTTCATTGTCGAAATGCTGAGTGAAGTTACATCCTGTTCTGTGAGGGACATAATGATTACCCTTAAAAAACTTAAGTATAATCATCAATTTTCTATATTGGCGGATGACTTCGGCATGTCAACAGCTAATGTGTCGAGAATTTTCCATAAAACGCTTCCCAAGTTAGCAGTTGAGCTTAAAAAGTTCATATATTGGCCAGACAAAATCCGAGTACGGAAGAGGCTTCCAATGCCATTCAGGAAAAATTATTGGAGAGTGGTATCCATCATAGACTGTTTCGAGATACAAATTGAACGCCCCGGAAACCCATACAAACAAGCGTTGGCTTGGAGCAGCTACTACGGCTGCAATACGATGAAGTAACTTGTATCTTGTACACCCAACGGATTTGTCAACTTTATCTCAGATGGATACGGAGGTCGGATCACTGACGTAGAATTGTTGAAGCAATGCGGGTTCTTGAACAATATAATTATCTTCACTTTTATTACCTCACTTTGCCGTGGACAGTAAGATGATTCCATACCTTGAGTTACCCAGAGTGTTATATTAAAAATTACAGTTCATTGTCATTGGAAACACTCAAAATGATATTTTTAAAACAAAACTTTGATTGGAAAGATAAACACAAATAATAAAAAAAATAATGCTTTAGCATTATACTCATTACAGGGTGTAACGCAGTGCTTCCTCGACATAGCTTTGAGTTGTATAGAAACCAGTGGTGCACCGAAGGGGTTTTGAGGGATTAACCTCCCTCCCATGAGCCTCGGAAAAATACACAATGCTAAATTTAATTTGATCAAGGGAAAAATTACGCTGTAAATGGGCATACAAACGCCCATTTTTTGTTTGTGGATCATAAAGTTGAACAAAGTGCTCGCTTCCTTCAAACAGAATCTTCAGCGACTGGTTCTAATTATAGCTTTTATAGTCTGGAATCAATCTGAACCATTTCAAAAAACGCTGCAAATTTCACGTGTGGGTTTATTATTCATGCATGTGGCCAGATCCAGCTTGAAATTGCATGAAAATCGAAATCACACACCCCCACGATCTCAAAACCTTTGAAAACTACCATTTTTGACCCGTTTTTGGCCCATAATTAGTTTTTCCGAGCAATCCTTAGGCAATATCTGGCCCGGATGGCGGCGTACGACGGACGGAAATTCCACAAATCGTATCTAGACATGTTAACACGTACGTAGAAAATATGTGAGGGTGGGTTATAAACATTTTTCCTGAACGAAAACATAGGTGTATTATTCAGAATGAATAATAAACCAAAAAGGTTCTCTTTTTCTAGACTGTTGCCTAGTTGAGCACAAAGTCAAAATATTACAGAGCTTAGATTTTTGTGTAAAACGCGAAATGCGAGGGGAATCTTTTTAATCTGAGTCCAAAAATGTTGTACTACACAATAAATAAAAATTGTTTTATTAAACAATAAAAAAAAGTGTGCGAATAAAAACAAAGGATACGTTTAAAAATAAATAAATATGTATTTTTCCCAAAATTCTTGAGCTTTCATTATTAAATTGGAAATGAATGGATCGTCCCTTTTAAGCCAAAACAGCTCGACCTTACCATTACTTTCGAAATCAGGGTCAGCTATTACGAAAAGACCCTTTTTTACTTTGAAAAAAAGCATTTGGAGATTTATTTGGGCCTTGAACTTGGAGGTCACTTCTCCGAATTCGTTGACGTAGTGCTTCCTAGTTATTTGTGATGTGGGGCATTTCACCTCAACTACAAAATCGGGACCCATCGCATCTGGGGATGCTCCAAAAATTGGATACTTTCGAAGCAAAGAAATGAATTTGTGGTCACCTACAGTTGCAAGTGTGCTTTTTCTCCAGTACGCAACGACTTCAGTAGGAGATGGTTCTTCGCTTCTCCTGTGTATCCAAAAAAGAAACGCTACCAGATGTTTACATCCACCTGGAATCAGGAAAATATTTGTTTTGTGTGCGGGGTGTAAAAAATCATTCAAGTATAACACATCCATTTACCACAGCACACACATTTATTACCAGCACACACATTCATTGCATAGCACATATTATACACGCACGCATTTACCTTGAGAAGCAACACACCCGAGGCATGTCCCTTCGACAACTCTGTCCCTTTCCTCATCTAGCGTAACTGTAACGACGTAGGGCTCACGGTTGGTCCTGTGTTCGGGTGTGACCCGACCGACGACCTCTACAATCTTCTCATGATCGCCGTATGATTCTCGAGACGACCTGAATGAAGAACTCAAGTTTTAATAAAATACGCGTTTCAAAAGTATCACTCAGTTATATGTACTTCAATATTTTCAGTCCATACAATGCATACTCTACATTCGGTTACAGTAACGGAGTAAAGTCGTTCCCCCCCCCCCTTCTGCATTGCATATCAGAAATCATTGAAAAACAAACATGTTCATCTACTCACCTAGCCAATTTGGCTCCACGGCCTTCAATGTTATTCATTTCAATTTTTTCATTGATGAACTGAATAACACCGAACAAACTCAACGACGGCAGATTCGTTGTCGACGCAACCTCGAACCCATCCCGAACTTTTGGAGTGCGTGGCATTCCAAACTTGTATCAGTCTAATATTACAAAACTAAAATGAAATGCACTAACTAGTCACAAAATTCAAACGACTCTTTTTAAAATGATAATCAACCAGCTTGACAAATAATAACAATGTGCCCGGAAAACTCCAGACTGGTTAGCGCTTAATGAGCCTATTCTCTAACTCCGAAGCAATAACTTTTTCACAGTCATATGTTTATTTCATTAAGTTTCTTCAAACAAATGAATGAAATAGACACATGGCTGGCGAAAAAAATATTGCTTGTTGTTAGAGAATAGGCCCCCAGGTATAACTGTGCCTCATGTCGAGTGACACAAAATATAGTAAGACAAGGACAGAGTACGCATTCGTGACGTCAAAAATTTTCTATTTTTATTAATAAAAAAAAAAATATATTTCTAGGCCAATTTAATTTTTTTACACGTTTTTATATTCACATATCAATGTGTTCTACCAGAAAAAAATATGTTTGGAAAATGTGCAACTTCCTCATTGAAATTTTCCCGGACAATGGAATTGTTCAGCTAGTGCGAAAATCAGGTGATGTGGCCGATAAACAAGTTCAGGCGATTAACAACCAGTCAAATTACTCACCAGGAAGCGAAATAGTCACGAAACTGCTAAGACTCAAAAAGGTATGACATTGTCGCAGTTTTTGGGGCTTAATTGCCTCAAATATAGCAAGCCGCAGTCGAGTTTCAATGGATAAATAGCCCTGAAATTGTAGGTTTCGAGGATAAATATCCATAAAATGCAAGTTCGCATTTTTCAGGTGTTCGGGGATGAGAGATCAAAATTGTCCAACTACTTGAACGTCTGGTTGCTCTAACATCCAATAACTTTCACGTTCTTTTTTAAACAAAACTATACGCGCTTAAACGCGTCCTAAAACGGACGTTATAATATGTGCCGTTGAGTAGAAGGTATAAGGAGGGAGCTCGGTGACGAGCGGGGAAGAATATGGCGAGTTCCGGACACCGGGGCTAACTTTTTTTATGTAGGTTATGTTACACGAGGGTTACCTCATCACCATTTACATAGGATTGCTGGGTAGATAACAGTCCATCTAAATAACCCCTTTAGCCCCGTTGTTGGCCTCCCAATATGACCCGCTCGCGTCAACAAACCCTTGTGAAAACGCTTGTTATCCACAAAACTGATGGCTTTCAATAAAAGTGGCCAGTGTTTTTTTGGAATGAAGCCCGAGGCGAATCTGGAGTGCCACTGCGTCCGTTCTTTTATCTCACGCTCACGGAACTGACCTCCCGGTGGCTCCCCAAATCAATGATGCCTGCGGTCGGGCGTTAAACTTCACCGCAACATTCCCAGCCACCTGCTTCACCCTCACGGTTTTTATCAGCTCCCGCCACGGGATCAGAACCAGCACACGGAGAACAAGACAGTGAATTCACTGAATAAATTACTCTCACACACCATCTGAGCTAATATTGGTCATTTGGCGCCCCCGGGCAAGTATTTCACCCCGCTTCTTCCAATTAAACGAGACAATAAAAGAAGAATAATAAAAACGAAACGCATTAGTGGTTGAAGCGGTTGTTGGGGCCTTGCTGCGTTCACGAGCTTTGCAGTGGTTACAAGCTTTGCTGTGGATTTTAGCTTTGCTGCGGTCTGGAGCTATGTTTCGATTAAGAGCATTGCTGCGGTTGGGTTTTCTTTGTGATTTTAGTTTTAATGTGGCTTAAATCTTTGCTGTGATTTGTAGTTTTGGGAACTTAACTCTTTAAAACCCTGCAATTTTGTAGATTTTCACCTGAAAAAAAAAAAACCAAATATGTCATGGCTTTAGTTCTTTGTGAAATCCTGCACCTCATATGCGAATGCGAAAATGAGCCTGGGGACGCCAGCCCCGACTGCGTCCACAGACAGACGAATCGCTTTGTATTTGCAACATTTAGAGCTAATTATTTGTAGGTTTTCAGGTTTAGGTTCAAAGAGCGAAAATACAAGTTTCCCGGCTGATTATATCCACGAAATTGACGGTACAGAGACTCAATTCATCGTACATCTCCAGTAGTACGAGAGCCCACCGTATGAAAAATACTGGTCATCTGCGCAGGACATATTTCGGAGATGACACTTTTGAGATTGCCAATCATTTTACGTGGGACAGGGGCTCATAAAACAGAGCTAGCTGATGGCAAACACACCATTGGAGGCTTTGAAATGAAGAAGTTATCCGGTGTGGATGAAAGAGGGGATGGTGAGAACACCCAATATCCCTTTTCTCGGACTTGGTGACGATTCGTCGACTCCGAGGGATACAAAGGAAGACCGGTGGCCTAGATCCAGGGTATTGATGGTCTGTAATGATGATTTTAGGTGGATCTCATCGTCGGCTCCACCTGTCCGGGGAGGGAAAGAGATTTCGATAAAGTTAAGCTATTATTATGATAATACAAAGCGAGTAAAATAATATGGAAATGAAATTATTATGATAATACAAAGCGAGTAAAATAATATGGAAGTACCTGGGGGCTGAGCCCGACAAAAAAGCTGTGGCTTTTTACAGGGATAGTTAAACCTAGGATCCTATAATGGGGCCTTGGTATGGTGGGAGGCCGCAGGACAATTATGGGCTCAGAAGGAGCTCAATAAGGTGCAAAGGCTGGCCTGTTTGGCCATGTTGGGGCCATTTAGGACAACCCTACTGCCTCCAAGGATGGAAGGGATGTTGGGGTTGCATCCACTTTACCTATAAGTGGAAGAAAATCCGTGGTAAGTGGATTTCTACGGGGGGAGAGGTGGGTCATAGGATGATGGCAGCTGAGCTGCATGAAGCGGCGCCTATCACTCAGATATGAAAAGTGAATGACTTGTGGATTCGTCGAAACACTCGAGGATTGTGAAGCGTCTGGATCTAGGACGGTCGGTTCAGGTAAAGGTGTGTAGTAGGCAGGGGTTTAGTTTCCAAGAGGAGGATCTCAACTGCTACACGGATGGCTTGAAACTGGAAACAGGTGCAGTGGAGTGTAGGGTCTGGATGCCACACCTGAAAGTAGAGCACTGTCAGCACCTCGGAAACTGGGCAACGGTGTTCCAGGCTGAGGTTACGGCGTTTCTGGATTGTCTCTTGGAGATTGCAGGGCAAAATGATTGGCTTAAAAACGTTAAGGTGTACACGGACGTGTCAGGTGGCTTTAGGGACCATCGTAAAACCAGTCTTGGGTTCAGCACTGGTGGCTGACTGTTGTCGTGTGATCTCAAAAGTACAGGAACTGGGAAACAGCGGTAGATTAGCGGGAATCAAAGCCATAGAGGTTTTGAAGGTAACGAGAGGGTGGACATGCAACGTGGGACCGTAGCTGTCCATTGCGGTTTTTAAAAAAGTAGGGAAGGGTCAGATAAAAAACTGAGCAGACAGTGTCGCGATTAGTTCCTGGCAAGGAACATCGGAATGCTGGCAGGCAAGATTGTGTGTAAGAAGTTGGGACAGAGGAGCAACAGCCTATGGCTGTTGTCTCTACACAGGCGTAATCTACGAAGAGCAGTGGGGATGTTTACGGGCCTCTATGCCATCCGTAGGCATCTATTCAAAAGGGCATAATGGCGGACCCGATGTGTAGGGAGTGTGAAGTGGAGGCGGAGACGACTGCACACTTTGTTGCCAGCTGTGATAGATTCGCAGCGATCAGGTTCCAGGTTTTTAGAACGGACAGGCTACCCACCCTGGCATTCTCCAGAACCGAGGAGGTTTCGAGTTTTTGAGTTTGTTAGAAGAGCGGCGAGGTTTGTAGACCCGCATTAAGTCTCCCGAGCCCGTCCCCAATACCCTTTGGGTATGGCCTTTAAACCAATAACGGCTTTGGCTCCCTCGGCATGACCGGTTGCGGGCAAACTGATTAATAATAATAATAATGCCAACAGTGCCGGCCTTAGACATTTGGCGCCCCAGGGTGAACCTTTCAGAACCGGCGGCGGCGCCCCCCCCCCCTAAAGTCACCGTTCAGAATGAGCCGCGATTTGGCATTTTCTCCATTTTAACCGCAAATTAGCGTTTTTCTACACTTCAGCACTTCTGCTCAAATTAACCAGTGAATTAGCTATATTTGTCACAATTTTAGCCGTGAATAAGTGATTTCCATTTTAGCCGCTAATTTGCCATTTTTTTACCCATTTTAGCCGCGATTATGCGATTTTCATCAATTTGTGCCCTAAATTAGCGTTTTTTCCCCTAATATCGCCAAGAAGTTGCTTCTGGAAACCGTGGCTAACCAATTTCTCAATTTTCTGTGAATTAGCTAATTTTCCCAAATTAACTCCCCAATTATAGCAACGTTTTCCCCTAACGTTTTCTCTGAATTTTGCCGCGGATTGCGTTTTTTCCACTTTTTGGCTCTAAAGTTACCTTTAGAAGCCGCGAATTGACGTTTTCTTCATTTAAGCCGCGAATTAGCGTTTTTCCTCCCTTTTAGCCGTGAGTTAGCGATTTTTTTAATTTTTAGCGTGAATGAGCGATTTTCCTGAATTTATGCCGTAATACGCACTTTTCCTGATTTTAGTCGCTATTAAGCGATCTTTCTCAATTTCATCCATGAATTAGCGCCTTTTCTTAATTTTTCCTGCGAATTAGCGATTTTTTTCGCTTTTAACTGTGAATTAGCACTTTTCTCAGTTTGAGCTATGAACTTGGCTTGCTGAACTTCTTTTAGCCTCCAGGTGATTGCGCTTTTTCTACGCTTTATCCGCGGAAGCTTCGAGGAAACTTTAGCCGCGAAGTAGCTAAGTTTGTATCTTCGGTCCTTAAGCACTTATATGCTGTTTATGGGGTAAGTACGCAGTAAAATGTTTGGAAAAACGGAGGGTATTTGTGGCTAAAACTGTGAAAAAGCGTTCATTCGCAGTGTATAAATTAAATTATGCCACTTCATGGCTAAAACGAATAAAAGAATGCTAATTTGCTGCTCTTTGGTGAAATTTATACGTGCACGCAAAAAATGCTTTAAAAAGCAAGAAATAACGCTAATTCAAGGCTGGTAAAATGAGAAAAGAATCGCGGCTACTATCGAGGAAAAAACAAAAACAAAACACTAATTCGGGGATAAAATTGAGAAAAATGGCACATTTGAAACTGAAATTGCAAAAAAATCGCCCATTCGCGAGTACAAAAGATAAGAGCCGCAAATTCGTAGCACAAATTAGCGCAAAACACTAATTCGTGACTGAAATTTATAACAATGGGTAATTAGCATCCTAAATTGGGACAAACAATATATTGTTATCACGGCAAAATCATTGAGAAAATAACTGTTAAAATTGAGCAAAGTCGATAATTCGGTAATGAAATTGACAAAAAGCGCTAATTATAGCCCCTAAAATTGGGACAATCCGGATTTGTGGACAAAACTGAACAGAATTTCTAATTGAATTCGAGACTAAAATTGAGAAAATGGCTAGTTCGTAGATAAATTGGGAAAAAACGCTAATTCGCGCGAGTACAAATGAAAAAATTGGCTAATTTACAGCTAATTTTCATTAAAATGCTGATTCGCGGCCAAAATTCAGAAAAAAACACATCTGTGGCTTCTGAATGCAGAAGAAAAATCACTTAATATGCTGCGAAAAGTGAAATAATAATAATGCGGGGCAAAAATAGTTCATACACACCGCTAATTTGCGACCAACACTGAGAAAAATCACTAATTAGTGCGTCTGAAATTAAGTCGAACTTTATTTTAGAGCTCAAAGTGAGAAAAAGTGCTAATTCGCTGCTGAAGAGGTCTAAGGAATCGCTAATTTGCTTTTAAAAAATTGAGGAAATTTTCAATTCGTGTCAAAAATTGTGAAAAATCGCCAACATGGTATAAAAACGCTGCTCCGCTGCTGAAATTAAGAGAAAGTGGAAAAATTCGCGGATAATGTGTAGAAAGGGCTGTAATTCGCGGCTAAAATTGGACATAATCTAATTTTAGCCTGTCATTGAAAATACACCAATCCGTGGCATCTGAAGGCAACTTCGGGCTAAAACTTGGAACGTTTGCACGGGAGTCCAAATTGAATAATTTAAAAAATGAAATAAAAAGTCGGTGACATTATTTCCATCGAGTTACTTGATAGCTAGCCCCAACAAAAATGCATTGAATATAATTTAAACAAGGTTCGGCTTTGTCAAGGGGTGTTTTACAGATGATTCCTCGACCCCCCTCCAATCATCCCTCGACTAATACGGGGCATTCGTTTTCTCGCCTTATTTCTGCACCAATCCTGGATTTTAAGGACTCGTTTCCATCTCCACGAAGTTCCGCAAATGCAGACGTATAATTTTTTCAAATTTCGTCCATGAAGTAATTTTAAACCTCCCTTAAATTTTTGTCATGAAATTTCAAGCTCTTCCTTCGACTTATTTGAAAAAAGTAATACGTCTGCATATGTGTAACTTCCTGGAGATTGAAACGAGAACTTGAAATCCAGGATTGGAGCAGAAATAAGGCGAGAAAACGTGTGCCACGTAGTAGATGATGGATGATTGGAGGGGGGTCGAGGAATCATCTGTGCTATACCCCCTTAAGCCGTGGTGATGAAATCAACCATAATTAAATTAAAGGGGGATCGGTATTGGTTCATCAATATAATTTATTTATTTATTTGCTTGAGACAAAAGAGAGAGAGAGAGAGAAAAAAAAATGAATTAATGATGATGATGTATTAATGCATTTTTGCACAGGGTATATTATTTTTCACAATTAGTGACAATTGATGCTGCCGTTTTGGTTTCTTTTTTCGAATTTTTGTGGAACTCTTTGACAGCTCTTCATTTGACGGTCTTCCCGATTGCAGTCTTCTTCCTCCTGTTGGCAAACTCGACTTTTCCTCCTTGACAGAGCAGTTGGCTGGACAGCAATAGTTTTCTTTTTAGACAGCCCGAACGTTTGACACGACGCCACGTAGGCCGAAGCTTGGGAAGAGTTTTGAACCTACAACAGGGACCGAATATTATGATAAACTCGATTTTTTCATAAATGTTCCAAGATTCCAGATTCGGCCAAGTTTCCACAAGACCAAAAATAATGCCACGTCCTACATCCCTCGCGTACGACAACACCTTTTATTTGAACTCAAGAAGGCAAATTTTTGATATTCGTCTGTACTATTTTTTTTGTATACCTACAATAATTATTTATTATCATTTTACTTTACCTTGTCCAGAGATCGAATCAATTTCTCCATGATCAACTTGTTAGACAAGCTGGGTGACTCTTGGAGAAGATCGGCTACTCGGAGAAAACCATTTTTCAACGTTGATATAATTTCAAAATATTCCTGGGAAGAAAAATCTTCAACGCCTGGGCTTTGATCTTCCTCAACTGACAACTCAGCGGGGTTCACGACGACCGAGCTTCCGTCCTGTTTTTCCGAATCATGCTGCATACCATCGAAAAATTGTTGAGGAACTTCTGTTCCATATGCGATTATTGCAAGTTTCCTCTTTTCTTCGGCAGACAGAAGAGGCCTTTTTGAAGCTTGTATGCCAGTGTGGTGTTCGACGGCACAAATGTGTTTACAATAACGCCCATTGCGTCCAAAAGGGCAGTCGCATGTTTCGAGGGTGATGTCGACGTTATAGAAAGAATCTTTTCCCTTTGAAGCCACTTTGTAGTTCTCTGCTGAGGTTTGCAGTACTTCCAGCGTCGTCGAATTCTTCAGGAATTTTTTGTAGTCCGTCAGAAATTTTTGGTCTCTTCGAGAAGTGGCGAACTCTACGAGTCTACGTTGGTGATAGTTTTCGAAAATGGTGGTGATGAACTCAAGCAAAGCGCAGGAATTAAAAGCCTTGCACCTTTGAAGTACAACGTCTTTAAATATTCGTATCGACGCATCCGAAAAGTTGTTAGTATTATGACCGTAGGTCAATAAATTACTCCGATACGCAAGACACCACTCCTGTCTTCGTACCCATAGGTTTTCAAAATACTTTTTTGCGTTTGATAAAGGTCGGATGAACATAATTAAGTCATTGAAACACTTTTCCGCAGCTCCTATAGAACAGCCTCGTAATAGCGATCCTCTGCTCTCAATTTGACGTGAACTGCTCCACAGCCATCTCCATACTGTTTGACACACGTGAAAAGTGCACAGCAAGAGACGTGCAGATGGAAAAATGGCCTGCAGAGCTCGCCTCTCCGCTAAACTATCATCCGTCATAACGATTGAAGGACTCCATTTTTTGTTTGTGACTCTTTCGATAGCTTCCTTTAAAGCGATAAACGAGGAAGTATAATTTTGTTCAGACAGCGACGTGTGAAGTATACAACCAAGAGGCAAGGCTCCTACTTTACTTCCGACAAAAACAAACGTGACGCATGTATTTGCTTGGTCGCAAGATCCGCTGGAATCTACGAAAACCATGTCGTTTGATTCACGATGTTCAAACACTCTAGACATCAACGGAGTTACAATGGAAACAGTGAAGTTGTCTTCGTCGATGTGTAGTTTAAAACCACTTGCCTCTAGTATTGACTTCTTGGCCTTAAGAGTTTCCAAACTCGAGGTTAAATCTCTGTCACCATAATTCGACCGTCTCCAAGTAGAATATAGAAATTGAACTTGACGAGGTGTCGGGTTGTCATGGGCGTTCGCCAGCTTTTTTAGAACGGCAGATTCATCATCACAACAATCCGCAAGTTGCATTTCGTGAAAAGATTTTGCAGCTGATGCGGTCATTCCTGCACCGAAATATTCCCAAAACTTTAGCTTGATCTTTTCACTAAAGCGAAGAAAACTGAAAGCTTCCGCATTTTCGATTTTGTGGTTGTGAGAGAACTTAATTTTAATGATACAATTAAGCCCCCTCCTTAATGGCTCATGATTCCTTTTAGTTTCTTTGTTGATCATTTTGAACGTAAAGTTGATGGAGGCCGTACATTTTTTGTCTCTTATTCGGTTCTCATAAGTCCTGCTTTTCACAGTTTTATTTTTAGATGAATGATGACACACAATTGATTTCGAGAATAGATTCCTTACAGTTTTCGAATTTCTCTTTGAAACGATCCAGTTCGTACTTGTCCATTCCGAGAAAATCTCGACAAAACTAGCACATTGATCGTCGTAAGTACCATCCTTATTTTTGAGAGTACAGTAAATCGTTGAAGAGAATGATTCACTATCACCGTTTTCAAAATGTACTATTGTATTGTCCGAGCAACACTCGCGTAACATTAATTCAAATTCAGCCCGTCTCATGTTCTCTACACTGACGAAAAAACTAGAGCTTCAAAAGAGCACGGCCGCGAATGATAAAATTGTGAGTTGTTGGGGTCGAAATTGGGATGAATTAAAGGTCTAGGACTACAAGAGGGAAGAAAAACTTAGTTCAGCAGTTTCGTGTTTCGTCTCCCCCCGTGTTGCCCTTTCGTGCGGGAGTGTTAGCCTTTTCTTACTTCCCTCAACTTTTTTGCTTCTCATTGAAAAAAAAACAACATACGTACGCAATTTTGATCCGATGATGAGTGAATGAGGTTGTACTTGTACGTTATATTGACATAGAAAGGAGGAGCTAGCTGAGACATTAGAATATTGTCGATGAATTAATCGGTGAGAGTGAAAAGGATACGATTCCAGAAATGATGTATGAACATGATTGTGTAGATGAAAGCCCTATCGAGTGAGCTGAAGACGGTTAAGATTCCAGCGTTACTGAGGGCGCGGAACGTCGTGAAATTATTAGTGAGGACAGAAAACCGGCGAAAATTATGTTTTCAAATTAATTCTTTCGATTACATTAAAATGATAGAAGACAAAGAATATTTACTATTGTATAAAACGAATAACGAATTCTACCAATCTCTATTAGTACAGACTACAGAGCCTAAAGTATTTTTCTCCGCTGAGAATTGAGTGGTCGTAGGTTCTTTGCCATAGTGAACAATACGCAATGTTTTTTCCATGTTTTATACAGAGAAACACGAAAACAAACAGAGTGATCTGCGTCGTTCCGATCTCGAATGGGGTATACTACGTATAGAAGAGTTCTTTAATAAACAATTATAAAAATCCTTGAAACGAAAGTGTAATTAAAGGGGGGGGGGAAATGTGCTTTTCTTGAATCTAGAGGATGAAGTGGTGTAACGGCATAGGGATTGTATGAAGACTAGAAACCGTTGCTTGAAAGTGATGAACAAACCCTACGCGAGTAGAACACCGTTCTGAACGACTGAACGGGAACGGTGTTGTAAAGGTATAGGGATTGTTAATACGCCACCCGGCTCGCCCCCCCCCCCCACCTTAGAGCCGGCACTGAATGCCAACAGCTAGCTCTGTTGTGAGCCCCTGCCAGCACGAAATTGTCTGGCGATCTCAGAAGTGTCATCTACTAGGCCATAAAAAACGTCCTGCGCAGGTGCCAGACACGATCAAATGACCGGGATTTTTCATATGGTGGGCTCTCGGACTGTAGGTTTCGGCCCACCGGGTTTTTAGCCACATAATTCGTGTTTTTCTTGGCGAAACAGCATGATTTTAAACCGATGAAACATTCATTCAAAGACACTGTCATTTAGTATCGCAGTTGGTAGAGAGTTTCAACCAAAAACAGCCTCACCGTTACTAATTTGTTACGATACGAGGGTGGAACGCACTTCATTCCGTTCGAGTGTGAGAGTTAGCGCACGAGGCGTATAGCCGAGTGCCGGTAATCACACGCGTACGGAATGAGAAGTACCGCATGAGTATCGTACGCTATTTTTCCTACACCCAAAAATTATTATTGCCAAAAAAAAAAACAATATTCACTCGCAATATTCACAATATCTCGTAAGTCACACTACGTTATCGCCATCACTACCGATTTAATCTTAG
This sequence comes from Corythucha ciliata, assembly GCA_038030265.1. Classification (NCBI taxonomy): domain Eukaryota; kingdom Metazoa; phylum Arthropoda; class Insecta; order Hemiptera; family Tingidae; genus Corythucha; species Corythucha ciliata. The sequence continues at coordinate 58,446,448 of CM075943.1, forward strand.
AGATTCATTGTTTATAGCGTCTTTATGTTAACGCGGTGGCGATTACCGTAATTGAGGAGCGTGCGTAATGAGCGTGTGGAATGACATCAATTCCGCACGCTCAGCTGCCTTCGAACGTGCGTAAAAGGCTGATTCCAGACGAAATGTAGGGGGAAAAAATGCAGCACTTCTCGGGAAGAAAATGTTGAAATTTGACCGAAATTTACATTCATTTTAATTGCGGGATCATAATACTCTTCAAGGTTTTCTAAAGGATTTAGATTAGCGAATACCTGCGGGATTTTATTTTTTCCTCGCATAATACAGTGAAGGGTGTTCTGGCTGATAAGAGACTACAGTGGGGGGTTGCCCTGTGCTGACATTTCCAACTGGGTCGACGTCAAAAAAGAACAAAAAAAAAAAAAGTGTATTAATCGCGGTGGATAAGGGGTGCAGACTCACCCCCCCCCCCACCAGGTTACACCATATAAACATGACACGAAAATAAACGCGAGAAACCCCTAGAATTCAATAACTTTAATTGTTATTTGATTGTCTGGAGATGCCTGGAAATAACAAAAACGCCTTCGGTGTTTCCTGAAGTTGGAATAACACGCAAAAAAAAAAAATATCGAAAGCGATCATAACAACGCTCTCGTAAATAAGGTTGTATACTGTTGCTCTTGAGTCACACAATAAAATCTACGAGCGAGTGAGAATAACCCTGTCCCGGAGTATAAAATCAGAATAAAAAGGAAGATATTGGGATAGTGAGGGGGTGATTGGAAGAAAAGTTGGACTGTAAAACTCTAGTTTACGAGTTCTACCTTGTGCAAAAAAAAAAAAAAAAAAAAAAAAAAAAAGGTTTAAAGTCGGGATGAGTACCATGTAAAACAGAAAGAGTGAAATCTTCCAAGTGGTTGAATTATTCCTCGGCCGAACCTGACAAGAATTGACAGGCTTATACAGTTATGTTTATCGAACTGCAAACAAAAGTAAGATTTTTACATCTTTAAAAGTCAAACTGCGGCAAATCTATCTATTGAGTCAATTTTTAATACGAAAAGGTGGTGGCGGCCCAAAAAAAAAGTGAAGGGAAAAACACGTTTCTCTAGGAAGTAGAAATAAATTGAATAGAAAATAAGGGAGCAACCCTTTGCTCACTCCATCCTTTTGCGGCCTTTTACCAACACCATAGCAGCCCCTTACACAAGTCTCCGGGATTTTTCCAAACGAAATATACGGAGATTGCGGTTTAGAATAGATAATCTGTTGAAGAAAAGAACTAACGGTGGTGGCGGTGGGGGGCTTTGTAAAGAGTTTGGGTGTGGTGGCGGTGGTGGTGGTGGTGGTGGTGGTGGGGGGCTGGAAAAGAAAAGTCGAGGACATTGGAAGTCGTTTGACGTCGGCATTTGAATTGTAAACCTTAAGGCATTCCCCCCCCCCGCCACCACACACTTATTCTTCTTTCTAGGAAGCGATTGAGAAGAAGGAAACGATTTTTGCAGATTTGTGACCCGTTCCACCCACTTAGTCCGTCTCTTGATTTCAAAATGAAGGTCTTCTCTTCTTTTCATGTTCGCTATCTGTATTTTATGGTTTGAGAAGGCTAAAGCAAGCCCTTATAGCTCTCATCTTTTTTCCCTCTTTTGTACGAAGGAAAAAAACAGTGCTTGTTGAAAGCGGACAAAAAGGTTATTAACAAAATATTTTCCACCCATTTACAAAAATCTGAAAAGCAGCGAAAAGGCTCAAAAGTATGAAAGTCGTGGGCTGTAAAGTAAGGTGGTGATGGCCCAGTGTATAACGAAGTGGCGAAAATGCTGTTCAGCACACAAATATTTGTTTTTTCTTATTAAAAAAAAAAAAAAAAAAGAAAAACTTGAGCATCGTCATCCCAATGAGTTGGCCCGCTCACTTAAAGAAAATCCAGGAAATAGATGGAATAAAGGTGAGGAGCAAAGTTTCCGTAAAAATCGTCTTGTAAACAAAGTAATTTAAGTGCTTAAGTAGGAGAGCAAGTTTCCCGCCTTTCAAGGGGCTCTGAGGTGGGTTGAAGAGTTAAAAATTAGCCACTTGAGTAAGACACCTTCTTCCTTAAACGAACTTACTTAAAAAGTTTTGCCTTCTTCAATGCTATTCCCCGATCTCTTTAATTTTACAAAATTCTTGAAGATAAATTCAGAATTCAACTGTCCTTAAACACTGGAAATTTAGTTTATTTTGTTGAAATTAATATTTATACCATTTCCTTCCATTTGTATATCACCCCTACCATCTATTTTTTTTTTTTTTTTTAGTATGTTGATGAGAGGGGGAAGGGTTCATGTACATTATATTTGATCGAAGGATACTACTGGTCTCAGCGTGAATTAAGGATAAAGTTTATTCGATGGGGAAAGTAATAGTGGAGATTTAGCTTCAAAAGTAGGTAGATTGAGCCTGAGAAAGCAGCCCGCGTATTGGGAAAAATATAGAATTTCTTGCTCTGAACACTGTTATTTGAAGTTATAATTATACAGGACGTATAAAAAGCGACAGGACAGAGAAAAACCAGTGACGGGGCACCTCATTTCTGATCGAAATGACCATTTGCACTTTTCCGAGATTCTGCTTTGTTTCATAGATATCCGCCATTTTCTGACTTTTATAATTGCACGGGACTGTTTATAGTGAAGCACCTTCATTGCAGTCGCTTTGAACAGTGCATATCGAATATTATCGCGAGGCGAGCGTTCTCTCAAACCTCTTGTGTACTTTGTCTCCTTCCGGGTGGAAATGAGTTCAGCGTCGGACGGTTTCATTACCAATCCAGAAAATAGGAATAAAAGACAGTAGTGTAGGCGGCAAGTTGGCGTTTGCCCACGTCTAACAAATATTCCACATTATCTGACGAGGAAGAATTATCGGATTCGAATGGATCCAGAAGGCAGTCAAATGGATACAGAAGGCTCTTCAAGCAGAATCATTCCGAATAAAATAAAATTTTTACCGCCAATCGTTATGTTCTCACAGTTTAAAAACCACTTGGAAATGCTAAACAAGCTTAGCCTCACCTAAAAGGAACTCTAGAATTTAATGTAAAGAGATATCGAATTCTTGTCTACGCCAGCAATAAAGATGACTTTTCCTTCTTTCGCGACTTCTCACGGCGAAAATAAAATTTTTCACTCACGCAGGAAATGAAGGCCGTGGGCCTCGCTACGTAGTCCATCTTCCTCGCCAATGTACCCCCGCTGAAGGATTATTGGTGCTCCAACCAATAAGAGAACCAAATTTTGTGAATCTTGCCCGCTCAAGATAGTCCAGTATACAGAGGACAGCACCTTGCAACAGTGATGTAACGATTTTATTATTTTTATTTTAAGTAATCTAATTGTGGTGGGGGGGGGGGTTAAACATGGAATCACAGTTTGCACACGATATTTCAAGAGGCAGAACTTTTGACAACCAAACAGCCACAATATCAAAGAACTGGTTCCTGGTACGTCATACAGATTTTTCTTACCTTTCCATTTGATGCTCTGCATAGCGGGGCCTGCAGAGTCTGCAACTTTGCCTCCTCCTCCTCCTCATTCAACACAGAATTTAGGAAGCTCGTCCCTCTCAAGACCGCGAATGCTGTATTATTTTGTGCTTTTGACCCACCCCTCTCAATTTCGCGGGGTTGACTTTCTGAGAAAAAAATCCCAGTTTCTCTAATTAAAAATCGGATTACGTAGGGGCAGGTCACACAAAAGAGTTTGTGTTTTACGAATATGAAATCAGCTCGGACTCAATTTTTCACCCTAGCATTGCACATGCAGCGAATGCTGTATTATTTCGCGCTTTTGACCCATCTTAAAAAGCAATTTCGCGGGGCCGGCTGATTAAAATAACAAATTTCGCTGCCATGACTCTTCCATCAATTCAGTGGATCTGTCACTTACAGAAACCAATTTCGTGGGTTTGGATCCATAAAAATCAAATTTTCTTCATCAGTGCCCCCCCCCCCCCAGTTTACTGCTGCTCAACGTCATCTACTTGGGAAGAAACAGAACAGAAATAATATAGTTTATCGATTCGTTACCTACCTACTTCATTTATTTAATTGCATATCTACTGGTTTTGTCGGCGGGCGAGCCTATGAAACAATCACAATTCTAGTACTGTTCTTCTGTTATGTGGAATATTCTCTCCCGGCGCGCGCCGGTCGGCTGTCAAGTTTGGTTTATTTATGAAATCAACTAGAAACTAGAAAGAATAAAAAAACAAGAAACTCCAGGTAAAGTATACTTCAGCAATCTTGTCATCGGTATGTATTTTATGACAACCAATGGACTGCGCCGTTCATTTATGCACGATAATATACTCACCTTCAAAAATATGCACTGTTGAATGCATGCACTTGTGGCGGCATTCCCCGCCATATGATTTTATTTTACTACTTTTTAGTCAGTCGCGTTTCGTGTTTAGAAAAATATAAAAAAACCAAAATCTTTCCTTTTTATTTTATTTCCGAAGTGGAACCAAAACCACTTCAATTGGTGACCCCGACTCTGAAAGCCTCCTCGCGCTCCGTACTCAAACGGATAAAATAAAAAATGATTGCTCAAGCTCCAAACGAAGAAGCTCTTGTCGGTAGCATAGGTGTCAAACTTCCACCGTTTTGGCGGGACCGTCCATCGCTTTGGTTCGTCCAAGTCGAAGCGCAATTCGCAATCGCTGGCATTACTCGCGAAACTACGAAATTTTTTCATGTCGTTGCAAACCTGGACGAACAAATTGCAGTTGAGGTAGAAGAAATTCTGACTTCCCCACCGGCCGCGGCTCCTTACACGACGCTCAAAGAGCAGCTCATTGCGCGACTCTCGATGTCGGCAGAGAAAAGGGTTCGGCAATTACTCATGGAGGAAGAGCTCGGCGATCAAACCCCTTCACAATTTCTTCGCCGCCTTCGGTCCCTGGGCGGTCAAACGGTTGTCCAGGACAACCTCATTCGCACTTTGTGGTTGCAACGCTTGCCACCACACGTTCAAGCCATTCTGCAAGTTCAACAAGAACTACCAATGGGCAATCTAGCCACCATCGCCGACAAAATCTTGGAGGTACAGACTTTTACCAACCCCATCGCTAACGTGGTGCAATCGACACCTCCAGCCGAAACAACGACTTCTCTCGTCGACAAAATCGACAACCTCCGTCGTCAAATTCAAAAACTCGATACGCAACTCAGTGAAATCACTCGTCGTAAATTTCGGTCCCGCGAGTCTTCGACACACCGACAGTCTTCGAGCAGGTCATCATCACCCCCCTCGTCACGATATTGCTGGTACCACACCAAGTTCGGCAAACGCGCTTCGAAATGCGTTCCCCCCCGCTCGTATCGTCCAAAAAACTACCACAGTAGCCAGTAACGGCGGCAACTGACTGCAGCATTGGAAAGCACCGCCTTTTCACCACTGATCGGCGCTCAAAACGACAGTTCCTGCTCGATACTCAGACTTGTGTTGTTTTCCAGCACGTCCACTCAAAATCCGTCGTCCTAAATCCTCTCTCGACCTCTACGCTGTGAATACGTCCCCTATCAACACGTATGGAACGATTTCTCTCGTACTCGACCTTGGGCTTCGACGTAACTTCCCGTGGAATTTCATTGTTGCCGACGTAACTGTCCCGATTATTGGCTCCGATTTTCTCGCTCATTTTCACCTTCTTCCAGACTGCAACAAGCATTGCCTCGTCGACGGAACGACTGGTCTTTCCGTCACCTGTTCGAAACCTATTAACTCATTCAACAGCGTGAAAGCGGTTGACCGCTCACATCCATTCGCCGATTTACTAGCCCGTTTTCCCGACATCACGCGACCCCCTGGACTCCCACGTGAAGTAAAACATTCGACGAAGCATTTTATAAATACAACCCCCGGTCCTCCCGTTCATTGTCGTCCTCGTCGCTTAACCGGAGAACGCTTGAATGTTGCAAAAAAATAATTCGAAGCCATGCTAGAAGAAGGAACGGCACGCCCGTCGGACAGTCTCTGGGCATCTCCTCTCCACATCGTGCCAAAAAAAACTGGTAGTGGCTGGCGGCCTTGCGGTGACTACCGCGCTCTCAACGCTCGTACTGTACCCGATCGCTATCCAGTTCGACACATACACGATTTTGCGCATTCCATCAGCGGAAACTCAATATTTTCGCTTTTGGATTTGGTTAAAGCCTACCAACAAATCTCTGTTCACTCGTACGACATCTGTAAAACAGCAATTTCAACCCCATTCGGTTTATTCGAGTTTCCATTTATGTGCTTCGGCTTGCGAAACGCCGCTCAGACGTTTCAGCGTTTTGTGGACGAAGTAACCCGAGGGCTCGATTTCTGCTACGTCTACATCGACGATATTCTTATTTTTTCGCGATCCCCGGAAGAACACGCAGCTCACCTCGAGGCACTTTTCAAACGCCTGTCCCACTACGGCGTTGTCATCAACACTTCAAAAAGCATCTTTGCCGTTAATGAAGTCACGTTTCTCGGCTATCGTATTTCTTCCGACGGTATTTCTCCCCCTCCAGATCTCAGCAATTCAATCGTTAACCCAACCGTCCGATGTCCAAGGTCTTCGACGTTTCCTTGGCATGCTAAACTTTTACAGAAGACACGTACCGATGGCAGCTGAAATACAAGCCCCTCTTCATGACATTCTCGGTCCGGACGTCAAAGGTTCAACTCCTGTCAATTGGACGCCGTCTCTCGAGCAAGCTTTTCAAGCCTGCAAAGACAAGTTGACGTCTGCTGTCTCACTCGCTTACCCCGTCGCAGGAGCAGAACTGGGGTTATTTACGGACGTCTCCAACCTCGCTGTCGGAGCCGTCATTCAGCAAAAAGTCGACAACGCCTGGCAACCCCTCGGCTTCTTTTCGAAAAAAGTTTACCCACGTCAAGCAGATTGGCCCGTTTACTATCGCGAACTGCTAGCGATGTACGAAGCGATCCATCATTTTCGCCATTTTCTCGAAGGTCAAGTTTTCACTATTTTTACCGACCACAAACCCCTCACATTTGTTTTCACTCAAAAACTCGACAAATTGCCTCCTGTTCAGCGCAACCAACTTACTTACATATCGCAGTTTACGACCGAAATTCAACACGTTTCCGGATCTGACAACACCGTTGCAGACGCTCTCTCTCGCGTCGATTCCATATCCTCCACCCATTTCGACTACGAATCCCTCTCGCAGTCACAAAAAGTGGACGTAGAACTTCGAACTTGGAAATCGATGGAATCGATTTCGATCGTCCTCGCTCAATCTTGAGAAACTCACGGTCCCCGGAACAAACATCGAAATCATTTGCGACACTTCAACTGGTCGTCCTCACCCCTTCGTCCCTACACCTTTACGTCGACCTATTTTCCTTCAACTTCACAACCTCAGTCATCCTGGTGTTCGCGCGACCACAAAACTCATCGTCGATCGATTCGTTTGGCCGTCGATAAGAAAAGATGTTACGGTTTGGACACGTTCCTGTCTCGCCTGCCAGCGCTCAAAAGTCTCGCAGTCATGTCCACTCGCCACTCGGTCACTTCGACACTCCCACGTCTCGTTTCTCGCACATCCACCTGGATCTCATCGGCCATCTCCCCACTTCTAGCGGCATGAAATACTGCCTAACATGCATCGACCGAGTGACACGCTGGCCGGAAGTCACTCCTCTACCGGACACATCGGCTTTAACCGTTGCAAATGCCTTCGTGTCCACATGGATAAGTCGATTCGGCGTACCCTCAAAAGTAACAACCGACCGTGGCCTCCAGTTCACTTCGTCACTGTTCCACACTCTAACGAAAAGTTTCGGCATTGACATCTGTCAACTCAAGACAGCAATAACGTGTCACGCCGACAAAAATTGGGTCGAAAAACTCCCTCTTGTTCCGCTCGGAATACGATCTGCCTTCAAGGAAGATATTCAGTGTACTTCCGCGGCACTTGTTTTCGGCGAATCTCTCAGACTCCCTGGTGAATTTTTCTCCCCACCTGAGGAAAAACCCCCTTCGGAGATCATCAATCATCTCACTAAAATCTTTAACGAAATTCGTCCTATCCCAACCTCACGCCATTCGAAACCCGGAGTTTTTGTTTGTAAGGAGCTTGAAACTTGCTCCCACGTCATGATTCGTGATGATAGCGTCCGCCCGCAGTTTCATCCTCGATACTTGGGTCCCTACCCAGTTACCAAACGGGACCAAAACGTCAAAACTATAACCGTTCGTCTACCTAACTCCAAGGAAACCACCGTTTCAATCGATCGCGTCAAACCAGCCTTCATTCTCCGCGACGAAGACTCGTCATCGCCCAACTTTCATCGTAGAACTCCGAGAGTACGTTTTCTTTCGGTACGACCTAAGTCTCTCCCTGTGGGAGGGTGATGTGGCGGCATTTCCCGCCATATGATTTTATTTAACTACTTTTTAGTCAGTCGCGTTTCGTGTTTAGAAAAATATAAAAACACAAAATCTTTCCTTTTTATCTTATTTCCGAAGTGGAACCAAAACCACTTCACACTGTTACTTCGGCACACCGGACAGATTTTCGTTTTTCCGGTTTTACGAAAAAAGAAATGAAGTGAGAAAACTTGAAAATAAAGTCACTGCGAGACGGTTAAAATTAAAAACATGGATAAATAATGTCAAATGAGAGGTTTCCGTCTTTGGCATGTTACCAGGAAGGGTAGCTTCACTTGAAAATATACTTTTCCCTTTATAGCGTTTTCCTTTTGCCATTTCAAAAGTGCTCTGTGGCCGCTCTTGTGACGTCTCAAGCCCGCTCGGATCAAACCAAAATCTGGTTAAGAGTGGGTTGAAATGGAACGACTTTTAACATGTGGAAGAGAGCGCTCTTTAATAACAACCTTCCTCCTCATGACTGTTTTGTAGTTTTTGTGTTTGTTTTGAATGGAAGTACATATTTATTCAAGTGCATGAGTGGAGCACTTGTATATTTTTGTGTGGAGTACTTGTATTTAGTAACGAGAATTTACTTATTAGCATGACTGTGAACAAATCGGGTGCATCCCTTCGAGAGTTCAATGCCCAATTCCATTATTAATGTTCTTCCAGGAACATAATTGATATCTAATAACAACAAGTTGCGAATTTAGAAATTCTCGGCCACCAAACACGCTTTGTGGCGGCAGGAAAAATGAAGGAATGGGATTTGGGGGAAATATGTAATACATAAAGGGAATAACTTCATTGATGTAGAGAACCGGATGAACTGTTTTGTAACGATTGGAACACTGGTACTAGGTTTTTGTTATTCTGTCTTCTCCTTATTGATTGATGCTGCAATAATAGCCCACGTAGTCTTCTTATTTTCATATTTTTCGCCGGACGAGCTTGACTCTAGACTAGAGTTATCCATTCCATACATTTCAAAATGAGCCTAGTGGCTTCATCTGACCACTTCTCTGGATCTGTTGAGTAATCGACGATAATGGTACCTACGAATAACAGAACTTGAATGATTGTTAAACCGCTTTCGTTCAACAAATCGTTGGCTTCATCCGCGAAGGAAATCAAAATACGAACTCAAATCAAAACTATGCTAATCACAATGAACCTTCCAAGAGAGGTTTACCGCTCCGTCGATTTTGACGGAGCAGTTGAAGTTGCTCTAGCTCTGATCCGCGGAGGAGCGTAGGGATAAGTGGAACGAATAAAAAGTCGCTCTGCTGAGGATCAATGGGCTTAGTGCAATGTTTGAAATGAGAGCGCTCTAGGTTTCAAACCGTGCGATTCTTGTTCCGACTTTCTCTTCACTTTTCAT
>CM075943.1:58456728-58555299 GCA_038030265.1 Corythucha ciliata
GTGTTCATTTTAGCATCCGTCAAGCTGCCTCTAAAAACCATGAAATAGTAAAATTGAATTGACATCCAGAATCACAAATAAGTGTTTTCATTCAATTCCAGCCCGTGAATTTTCTCGATCGACGATAGGCGTACGAGTACAAAACGTCCAACATCAATGACCAGTCAAAACATTGGTCATAGGGACAAGGACAAAAGGCGCTAAAGAGGTTCAACCTAACGCCTCGGTGGTTTTGGCAAAAATGGATGACACCTTGTAGCTCGGGGTTTTTTTATGCCTATGGGCAATCCGAAAATCGAAACGGATTTTCTCTGAATAAAAAAAAAAAAAAAATGAGCGTTTCCCATCGATTTTAACCGCAAATGAGCTCCTTCACTCAATTTCAGCCACGAACGAGCGCAATGTAATTAATTTTATCCGCGAGTACGCGCTTTGTTTCGATTTCAACAGAAAATCAGCGCTTTTTACTCAATTTTAGCAAGCGATCCAGGCTCTTGCTCCCCCCTCCCAAAACGACACATTTGCGCACTATTTTAGCCTCGTAATAGCCAACAGAAACTGGTAATTGGGGCTTTTCCTTCATTTTAGCCACGAATTTGCTCCTAGAAGCCGCGAATTAGCCATTTTTATTGAGATAAATAGCTAATTCGCTAATGAAATTGACCAAAAGCTCTACTTAGCGGCTAAACTTGGAACAATCCTATTTCGCGGACTAAACTGAAAAGAATCCCTAATTAATTCGCGGCTAAAGTTGTGAAAGATCTGTTAATTGACAACTTGTCGTTGTCAATTTGACAACTTGTCGTTGTCAATTTGACAACTTGTCGTTGTCAATTTGACAACTTGTCGTTGTCAATTTGACAACTTGTCGTTGTCAATTTGACAACTTGACCATTTCTCAATTTTGAATTCAAAAAATAGTACAAAAATAATGTGGAAATCTGTTTTTGAAATCCGTCCAGCCGTTGATTTTTAATATTTTTTCAAAATCTGGTTCTTAAGAAATACAGCAGTCTCTGCTGATAAGAAGTCGTGACGTAGAGTGTGCCGTAGGCTCGAGCCGGTGGTGGGTTGGGGTTTGGGCCTGTGTGCGTTTTATTTATCGTTAAGCGATCTCTTCTCTTTTTTTACTTGCTCTACCTCTAAAACTCGGTTCTACCTAGGTAAAAACCATAATTTTATTTCAATTTCAATTCATTTATTTACCTTTAAAACGATTCTTGAACCAATCATTAAAGGCTCGTGTTCATACTACTACTACTACTAAAGAGACGTCCATGAATTTCATAGTCGTCTCATTCAAGCTGAGTGTTTGCTTAATTAAACAATCAAATCGGTCGGTCTAATTGGTTAATTATATGTTTTTGAACTAACCTAAAAGCGAATTTTCAGGTCGAGTAAGGACTATGAATACGGGCCAAAATCTTGACTGATGAGACATGGGCTCTCGTTCAGATAAAATGTTATACAAATTGTTTAACTTACGTAGGTACGTTTTACCTATCCTTCATGGAATTTTTGTGTAAAAACTGGCCTTATGAAGTCAATGATGTATATATTTACTTAGTCGTTGACCCATTTCAGATCACGTCGCAGGCTCGAAGGAACAAATACCGATTTGTCGGTGTTATTACCAAGCTACCACCGACTGTCTGACAGTGATTCCATTCAGGATTATTCCCAACATTGGCATCAGCCAAGAACAATCTCAGACTGAGACTGAGTCACACAATGCTGGCAGAGCTGTCCGCTTCCCGTACCCTTCCATTATCATAAGAGGAAATAATTACGTACGCAGTTCCTTCATTGTCTACAATCGGATTCGATGAAAGATCACGCAACTAAACTACATACTAACATTGTCGAGAATAATGCAGAAATTCGATGAGAGACTTGTAAAGTTATAAAATACGGAACGCGAACACAAGATTTCTGATAAAGAAAGACAATCGTGACGTCACACTCCGATAACACTGATATCCAAACTGGCTTGTCAAAGTTCCCCTCCACACAACCGTTTTTATTAATTTCAGGAAAAGTAAAGCTTTTCTTATTTTGTGCAAGCACTTTTCACAATCCGGTATTCTAGATCACTAAAAAAGTGGAAAAATCCATGCAGTTCTCGGATGATGTCAAGTTCCCAATTCAAGTGAAAAAAATCGACTAATTCACTGCTAAAAATTGAGAAAAACACTAATTCACTACCAAAATTCAGTAATAACGCTGACTCGAGGTTAAAATTTAGGAAAAAACAAATCCACGGCTTCTGAAGCCAACTTCAGACCGAAAACTGGAAAAAAGCTAGTCCATAGCTGAAAGTTGGGAAAAAAATAGTTAATACGTGTCAAAAATATTTCATACGCCGCTAATTTGCGGCTAATGTTGGGAAAAAAATCACTTTTGCGCGGCTGAAATTCATGATAAACTCTGAATTTGCAGCTTAAAGTGAGAAAAAAAGCTGATTCACTGCTGAAAAGGTAAAAAATCGCTAATTTGCTGCAAAAATTGAGGAAAACTTCAATTCATGGCAAAAATTGAGACAAATCGGTAACATGGGATAAAAACGCTGCTTCGCGGCTAAAATTGAGGAATATCACCATTTCGCGATAAAGTATATAGATTATAGAGAATAGTATATAGAGAAGAGGCTAGAAGAATGGAATGTAGAGAAAAAACTTTTTAATTCACGACTATAAAATTGAAAAAAAAAAAAAAATACAAGTTTTAGCTATTTTATAGTTTTGAAATATTCATAAACCAAATGCGCTTCTTGGGTCATATTTTCTCGATCACCTCCCCCCCTCCTCATCATTTTGCTAGACGCGCCCTTTGGGACAGGCACCCCCGGGCGGTCGCCTTCCCTCTTAAAGCCGGCACTGTCAACACGTTGCAGGTAAAACGCTACGTCTGGACTGGAAAACAGCGCAGTTTTGACTCCGTTGCGAAGACTGCAGTTGCAGAGACCCGCCCTGAACTGCTCAGACAAAATGTTAAGAAAAATGTAGCGTGTCAACCGGCCTTGAGGCTCGGCGCTCACGAAGAATAATTGTTCGAAGCATGTTTTACTAGCAAGAAAAAAATGATCCCCCGTAGTGAGCGGATGGTTTTTCAAAACAGGCAGGCAATGCTGCTTCATGCTTCAAAAAACAGCGTCGCGAGTGCTCCAAGCTTCAGAACGTGTGTAATTGCTAGGTAGCACGAATACATTTATTTACCTAGAAATCCTAAGAATTCCGTTAGCGTTAAGCGCATATTTTTGGAGTAACAATACAACACAAAGTAGGAAAGGCTAGAACAGAGATGTGAGTGAATGTGACCAAGCCAAGTTCCCCTGAGGTTCATTATTTACACCCCTTTTGTCAGAATAAAGGAGACTCCCCATTCCATCATTGCCTATCGAAGCCGCCTTTGCAGGCCATTGGGTAAGGAAGTTCGACACATTTGAGTAAAAAACAGATACTGTTTTGTTGGTGTTGCCGGTGTTTTTCAAGAGAGGGAATAATTTCCACCGAGGCATTTTCTTTTTGGAAGCTTGGATTTTTCCATCATAATGACCACTCGCAAAATTGACTTGTGTTGGCCCGCAATACAGTATTCCAACCAGGAAACATAAATTCATTCATTTCAAGCTCTCAATCAACATTTAAAACCACGAATTTAATTAAAACACCCGGCACTGTCATTGAAATCAGTAGGAATTCTAATTCTACAAAGGAGTACTGTTTTCATTATCAGACGGCAGCGCTCCTAGTGATAGCTTGAATTCCCAATAGTTTCTTATTAAAGCTCGCTTGTGCATAGCACTGCTCATAAAACAAGAACTTGTCATTTTATATATTATATATTTACCATAATAACTTATATCAGCACTTCTTCCGCTTTTAAATCCTCTTCCAGCCCCTTCACCCGTTTCGTTAGAAGCTCCATACATTGCCCAGAATGTGGTGAGAGGGCATGCCGGTTGGGAGGTCATACAGTATTGGTGTGGAGGGGAAGTGGAAGATTATTAGAAAAGGTGAAACGACCGGCCATTAATCAACCCCCCTCTTCCTCCATACCATCGCTGCTTAAACCAACCCTATTCCAGAGGGCCTTTTCATCTCTCCATAAGACTTTTCTATATCCCCTCACCCACCAACCAACCATCATCACGTTTTCCTTCACTTCTTCTTAACCCCCACACCTAACCCCCTGTGGTCCAACAAGCAATCTTTTCCTCCCTCCCCACCACCGGTCCAGGTTCTTACAACAGGATGGTTCATCCCTTTTTTTTTAACCTCTCACTCACAGCGGGAAAGCCAGGGTTTCAGTGATGACTCGTCTTCCAACTCTTTCAAGAAACAAGCCACACAAAAACAATGTACCACTTTGTTGATTCCTTCCTATAGAGCAAAATTACTTCAGACGTAAAAACATCCAACTTCGGATGGCCGGAAAATGAAAACAAAGAAAGGAAAAGTTTAATTAAAGACCCCCTCCAACGTCGATATCAACCGGTAGATTTCATCTAAAATAAAATCAGATTTTCTGTGTCATTTTTTTATTACGTGTCGTTTTTATTATAAAAAAATTAAACAAATAGAGTCCTGTCTAGCATGGGTGGAGGAAATGACAGTGGTAGTTTTACAAGTAAGAAGGCTTTGAGTGAATGGGGGGGGGGGCTTACCTAACATTATTTTTCTTCCTGTGGAATTTTAACGAGAGAATTATCGCGATTCCTTGTTAATAATTATTATATCCTCTACCAACTCCAACCCTTTTCTTCAAAACAGTCTAGTACTTCGTGTTTTCCATGATAAAAGTGTAATAGGAAAATTAAGGGCAAAAAATGTACAATATTGCAATATTGTATTTTGGCATAAATGAAATGCACCGAAATCGATGAGCAATCGTGTACACACACACACACACATACATATTAAAGCCTTTTGTTCCAGCTATTTCAACGTTACACCTGATGTTTGATGGAGGAAAAATGATTCCCATCAATATTATGCGAACAATACGGTTCGTTTGTTTCACTTCCACGTTATACACCCCAAGAAGATACCCATTCCCTCGCAAATGGGCAACGCCAAAAAGCTTCGGCCCCATCGCACTTGAATCACGGACAAAGGTATTTCACTGAATTTTTCCCGGCACACCCCTACGAACCTAAATAAATGGGTTTCTGAATCGAAGGATCGTGAGGAAAACAAAGAATCGCGAAATGGCGTGCTGTGAAAACAGTAGCGATTTTTGTTTCTCTACCCCTCAACCCATCTACATACACCCAATACCCCTCAAAACCACACTAGAGCACAACCACACACACTCATTTTCCGTGCGTGAACTATCACGCACGAATGTGCCTCATTAATATAGAGGCTAATCATTAGTAGACCCGTGGTTGTTTCATTCCCTGAAAAAGTATCGTGGTGAATTTGAAAACAAGCGAAATATTAATTCGTTGCTTGATAGAAGAGACACAAAATGTATTAAATCGTTTAAATTGCGGGCTGTTATAAATGTCTAGAAAGTGAAAAAAGTTCCTATAAGGAGGTATTGTAACCCAAATTCACATAAAAAGTTCGATGATGAGACTGACTGTTGCAACAGCTCGACTGGGCGGTGATTAGTCACAGTCGTGGATTCAGGGGCTCAAGGAATTATGTGCTTTGCTCTATTAAAACTGGCTTGGCAGCCATTCACTGCCTAAAAATAGCTGAACTAGCTATTCTCATCATAAAAACGGCTAGGCTGACTATATTCGTGCCCCAAAATGCCAAAAATGGTGATTCGCGTCTTGAAAATTTCTAAACTTTACTATTAGTGCCCTAAAAATAGTGAATCTGACTTCACGTGCCCAAAAATTGACTAAAACGACGATGCTTGTGGCCCTGAATATTCCTGAAACACCATGATTCCCGCCATGAAAATGGTTAAATCGACCAATTGCGTGCCAGAAACGACCAAACTGGCAATATTTGCATCCTACAAACAGCCAAACTGGCTATTCGCGCCCAAAAAAAGCCTTAACAGACTACCCTTGTCCTGTGAATTGAATAATCGACCATTCGTGCACCAATATAATGGCCAAACTGCGACCACTCGCCCCTTGATATGGCCATTTACTGCACTCATACAAATAGCAAAAGAAATGATGATTCTCGCCTTGAAAATAGCTAAACTGAGTGTTCATGCCCTAAAAATAGCCAAACTGGCGATTCCAGCTCTAAAAATGTTCAAACTGACTCCCGCTCTAAAAATGGATTAACTGACATTTTGCATCCTGAAAATGCCTGAACTTCTGCTTCAAAAATGGCAAAATAGACCATTCGCGCGCCTAAAATGGTCAAACTAACCGTTCTTGCCTTTAGCTTAAAATACTATATATTGACGCCCTGTACTATAATTGGCCAATAAATGACTCTATGCGCCCTAAACATTTTAAAACTGGATACTAAAGTCATAAAAACTGCCAAAATGACGCTATGGAGTGCACTAGAAAATGCTAATCTGACAATTTGCGCCTTGAAAGTACCTAAACAGACAATTTTTGCCCTGATAATGACCTAACTTACCATTTACACTTGTAACGATCTAAAATTGACGAAAATGTGGCCTAAATAGTTAAACTGACGATTCGAGATTTGAAAAGGCCTAAAAAGATAATTAATGTCCTCAAGATGGCAATACCATCAACAATTTGAGCGAAAATGTCTGAATTGACGATGCGTGCCCTAAAAAGAGCAAAACTGGCTATTCACACCTTAAAAACGGCAAACGTGTACTGGCAACCCATACGCTTAGCGTTATAAAAATGCCCAAACTGATCATTTTGCGCCCTACAGAAGCTAATAGTAACGACGACAACGCACTTTCACCAAAAATGACTATTCGCGCCTTACAACGATATATTTTATGACTTCTGCGCACCGAATATGGGATGTTTCTACCTTATCAACCAATCGAACCCCCCCCCTCCCGGCTCCTTTCCGTTCAGCATTGGTTATACGCAGTGGCGGCTCGTGGACTTTTTGGCCGGTCATCTCCACGTATGAACCCCCCCCCCTTCTCACACCCTTTTCTGTTACGAGGGCAAATATGATTCATAAAATAAATATGGTTTTGCTCATAATGCATATTTTTCACGTTCCAAAACCTCTAACAAGCATTCTGGCCTGCAAGATTTGTTATATGATACATTTCTACTTATGGCACAATTCTATTGTGCCTAATTTTGATCCATTGTTGCATACATCGTCCAAATTATACAATTTGATTTGTTCAATCGAATTATTAAGGGGTTTCAGTTAATCATCTCTAAAAGAAATTAACTTTTCCTGAAATGCTCCCGTCGGAATTATCACATTTTTCAGCTCATAGGAGATCCTTTTAAAAATACGGAGCTTCGTCTTTACAAACGGAACGAATAACGATCTAACGTAAAAACCATTTTAAAAACTGGAGAACCTGCACCAAATTCAAGAGAAACAAAATTCAAACGCTGAAAGAGATGAAAAATGAAATAAACGCCAGGAAAATATTTGAAAAGCAGCCGTTGCCGACCACAACCGTTCGCACAATGAGCCGAGAGGAACCGGATTCGACCGAAGAAGCGATGAGTAGAGCTGTTTTTCTAACGCGCGAGAAAGAGAAGGAAGCTGAGCTTGACGAAGACATGATGGAGTGGACGGGAATGGGAGGGAGGGAGATTGGATTCTCCAAAGTTAGCGCATCTGTTACGCTATTAAGGCCCAATAGATCGCTCTAGTATTCTTCCAGTTGATGAAAAACAGACTCAGTTGAGTGAAATTATCGTTTTTTAAATCTTTTTTTTTCTCCAAGAAGGGACTTTTCTAAGAAAAATATTTCCAACAAATATTGCTTCATTTCCGAAGAAAAATCTAGTCATCGGCGAATCTATCGATGACCGGACGCCTCGCCACTGGTTATACGCTCCCTAAGGACTGAATAAACTGACTACTCTCGCCTCATGAAATTGCTTGACTTGTTGATCACGTCCACGAAAATGGCTATAAACGGACTATTCATGCTCTAGAAATGACGAAACTTATACGATTCTTGCTTCTAAAATGGCGGAACTGAGCCTTTGCGTCTTAAAAATGTTTAAACTGCTGGTGATTCGTGCACTAAAAATAGCCAAATTGATCATTTGCACCTAGCAAATGACACAAATGGTGACTTACGCGCCAAAGGGGTCCATACACGTACAATAATTATTGCGCAATAAATCTGTACAGCAACAAAGTTAACGCCTTCTCCATCTAGCGAGCAACCTGGGAGACCTGCATCATACACAGGGATACACAGGGTTGAGGCTAGTCGTTCCGAAGCGACTCAACCCCCTCCCCAACACCTAGATGTGGTCACAATCACATGTGTGCACGATCACAGCACATTCAATCAAATCCAAAGAAAAAGGCTGCTGTGGTAGGCACGAAGCTGCCACCACGCACGAAGCTGTGTACCGGCTCCTTATCCTTGATACGCCCTAAAAAGAAGGGAATTTTTGTCTCCTGGTTTAAACCGGAAACTTGAACCCGCGGAAGTTAAAAATCTCCTGGCGCACCTGAACCTGTCATAATTATGTTGAGTGCTATCTGCTGAAAGCACGACCCCTTACCTTCTATTCTTCGTTTCGCATAATAGTGAACGAAGCCGATATGAATCGGCCTCAAGTCCTGCAAACTGGCCCGTTGGATGTCTTATCGCTCCATCCCGCCCAACAGCTGCGGTGAACGCCAGCCAGAGAAATAGCACATCTTTCGGAGTGGAGGACTTTGGTGCTTACTTCACTAATGCTGTGGATTATATGCTCTATGGTGTATGGAAGTGGATTGAAGAGGAGAATATCAACACAAAAGAGTATTCTTGGCTGACCGCCGCGCCGCCCACGAAGGCTAGGTGAGGTATCAGCTTTTTCAAACCATCGCGTGAGCGCGAGGTGCAGAAGATAATTAATAACACTCGAAACTCTCCTTCCAAGGACATCCACGACTTCTCGGTGACCACAATGAAGATAATAAGTCATTTGATTATCAAGCCGTTCACATATGTGATTAATCTCTGGCCCAGGGAGTGTTCCCCCAAAATTTTCAGAATTTTGAGACTTGTTCTCATACAGTATAAGGGTAAAGGCAATCCGGATGACCCAGCAAATTGGAGACCTATTTCACGTTGCTCCACGGTTGTTTTTTGTTGCTCCTCATGTTTTTTGGGTAAAAAAACATGAGGTTCACTGTGCCGGGAGATTGAAGGTAAGTGGAGACGTTGATGCATGAATAGTCGAAGTTGTGTTACGAGGTCATGCGCGTTGAAATGAGTTTTGGGGCTGTCTTCGAGGAAATCACCGGGTAAACGTAACGCTTGACCGTAGACGATGTCGGTTGGTGCGAATCCAATATCTTCTTTAACTGTAGAGCGAAGGTAAAGGAGAATGATTGGGAGAACTGTCGTCCAGCTCGAGGTCGACTGGGCCATGATGGCAGCTTTGAGAGTTCTGTGCCACCTTTCTATCATCCCGTTTGACTGGGGATGATAAGGTGTTGTGTGAATATGCCGAATGCCTAGCAGTTGAGAAAATTGTTTGAAAATACTTGATTCGAATTGACGGCCTTGATCGGATGTCAATATGAGCGGAACGCCAAACCGTGAAATCCAGCCAGCGAGGAAAGTGCGAGCAACAGTTTCACTTGTTGAGTCTGACATAGGGTAGGCGTCTGGCCAAAGCGAAAAACGATCGATACAGGTTAAGACAAAGCATTTCCCATTCGAGTTTGGTAAGGGACCCACTAAATCGATGTGCACATGTTCGAAAAGGCGGCGAGGTGTGGGGGTTAAGAAGAAGTGAAGGAAAACGTGATGATGGTTGGTTGGTGGGTGAGGGGATATAGAAAAGTCTTATGGAGAGATGAAAAGGCCCTCTGGAATAGGGTTGGTTTAAGCAGCGATGGTATGGTGGAAGAGGGGGGTTGATTAATGGCCGGTCGTTTCACCTTTTCTAATAATCTTCCACTTCCCCTCCACACCAATACTGTATGACCTCCCAACCGGCATGCCCTCTCACCACATTCTGGGCAATGTATGGAGCTTCTAACGAAACGGGTGAAGGGGCTGGAAGAGGATTTAAAAGCGGAAGAAGTGCTGATATAAGTTATTATGGTAAATATATAATATATAAAATGACAAGTTCTTGTTTTATGAGCAGTGCTATGCACAAGCGAGCTTCAATAAGAAACTATTGGGAATTCAATACTTGGAGCGCTGCCGTCTGATAATGAAAAGAGTACTCCTTTGTAGAATTAGAAGTAGTCCTACTGATTTCAATGACAGTGCCGGATGTTTTAATTAAATTCGTGGTTTTAAATGTTGATTGAGAGCTTGAAATGAATGAATTTATGTTTCCTGGTTGGAATACTGTATTGCGGGCCAACACAAGTCAATTTTGCGAGTGGCCATTATGATGGAAAAATCCAAGCTTCAAAAAAGAAAATGCCTCGGTGGAAATTATTCCCTCTCTTGAAAAACACCGGCAACGCCAACAAAACAGTATCTGTTTTTTACTCAAATGTGTCGAACTTCCTTACCCAATTGCCTTCAAAGGCGGGGCTTCGATAGGCAATGATGGAATGGGGAGTCTCCTTTATTCTGACAAAAGGGGTGTAAATAATGAACCTCAGGGGAACTTGGCTTGGTCACATTCACTCACATCTCTGTTCTAGCCTTTCCTATTCATTAATGGTCTCGTAATGTGTTCGTTTTGTGTTGTATTGTTACTCCGAAAATATGCGCGTAACGCTAACGGAATTCTTAGGATTTCTAGGTAAATAAATGTATTCGTGCTACCTAGCAATTACACACGTTCTGAAGCTTGGAGCACTCGACGCTGTTTTTTGAAGCATGAAGCAGCATTGCCTGCCTGTTTTGAAAAACCATCCGCTCACTACGGGGGATCATTTTTTTCTTGCTAGCAAAACATGCTTCGAAACAATTCATCGTGAGCGCCGAGCCTCAAGACCGGTTGACACGCTACATTTTTCTTAACATTTTGTCTGAGCAGTTCAGGGCGGGTCTCTGCAACTGCAGTCTTCGCAACGGAGTCAAAACTGCGCTGTTTTCCAGTCCAGACGTAGCGTTTTACCTGCAATGTGTTGACAGTGCCGGCTTTAAGACGGACGAACCATGGGTCGCCTCCATGATTGGCCACATTAGTTTTCCGATGGATTTGGATTCTTGCTGCAAGGAGGACGACAGTTAAGAGCATTGTCTTGAAAAACACGGTGATACCAGCAATTGTCTTCGTTTTGGGAGTCAGAGTTGCGGGATGATGAGCGGCTGGGAGGTCGTGATAAATTGATAAAGTGATTAAACGGTTTTTATTTACTGCTCTAATTTTTCCGTTATTTACAATTGAACCGGAAAAGCTAAATCAAATCGAAATATGCCGAACTGCTTCAAATGCGCTGAGCCAGCAGGTAATGATGGAGTTGTGTGTTCGTTTCGTAATAGGAGCGTTCACAGAGTCAAATGTGCTGGGCTGAGCCGGTCGGAGATGAACTGTCTGCAAAACACGGGTTCGAGTTGGGAGGCTGTCAGAGTCTGATAGATTATTTATGGTTAAGTGCTGGTTCAGAAATTGATGTTGCTTTGTACTTAATCCAGCTTTCGTCTGTATTGAGGGGGGAGTCGACTTGACACTATTAACTAAGCCATCGTAGGGCTCGTGCGGAAGGCCCCGGTTGCGATCCTGAGTCCTTCGTGGTACACGCGATCCAGATGGATAAGCCAGGAACGCCGGGCAGATCCGTAATCGATCTTTGACCCTATAAGAGCATCAAAAATGCGCAAGAGCGTTTTATAAGTATGACTTAATGATGGTGTGGCCAAATCAATACGATGCTCCAATCCAAGATTGTTCTGAACCACCATTTATTAATTATACAGCGACCGCGGTTTCGGTCCTTTGGACCATTTTCAAGCTGGTCGCTTCTCGCTTGTTTAAAAACTCGCTTGTTTTTAAACAAGCGAGAAGCGACCAGCTTGAAAATGGTCCAAAGGACCGAAACCGCGGTCGCTGTATAATTAATAAATGGTGGTTCAGAACAATCTTGGATTGGAGCATCGCAAGAGCGTTTTGGTTTCCGCCCCCCACCTGTGACTTGCAATTATTCGAATTGCATTGAGATCCTTCTTAACACGGTTTATGACGTCCTGTACATGTTCTTTCCACCTCAAGACGCTGTCCAAAGTTAATCCCAGGAATTTGCGTGCGTTCACGTAAGGGATTTCTGCATTCTGAAGAAGCAATCGAGGGAGGTGAGTGTCCTAACCTTAATCTACAAAAGTGTAGTGCCGAAATATTTCCCCGAGATAGCGTCAAACCTCTTTTGGCGGCTTCACTCACGAGATTGTCAATACTTTTGTGTATCGTAGTAGTAGGATCGTCATTATCAATATTAATTTACTAATCACTTTTTGGGACTTCTTTGGTTATAGGTTTACTTCACGAGGTAACTTTCATCACGATATTATTGCACCTCTTACATCCGAGTAAATATCTCGTAGCTGTGTTGAACTTAAAACCTATTTTTCTTGTCACACATTCCAGATCTCTTTACTAAGCCGGGGTATTTCGTCACCTGTAGATACCGGCAATGGCTCTAGACATGTTGTGTGCGTTGCTTCTTTGGCAAGCATGTCCACTCGCTCATTTCCAGGGATTCCGACGTGACTCGGGATCCACAAGAAACAAACATCAATTCCCATTTGTCTTAACTCCAGCAGTTTCAAATGCACTACTCGAGCCATACTGTCTTTGCTAAATTTGTTCTGTAATAGCTGGATCGCACTCATTGAGTCTGTTATGAGCACAACTTTCCCATTACTCCTCACTATTCCATAAAGTAGTGCATCTAACGCAAAAATGATAGCATACATCTCAGCAGTCAGAATAGATGCATGAGTTGGCAGGCTCCTTGCGAAACGGGCAGCTCCAGGAATGCAAAAAGCACATCCGACTCCATGCTGGCCCTTTGGTCCATCAGTGTAGACTTACATGTATCCAATATCCCGATAGTCTAGAAAATAAATTTGCTCGAACAGCAGATGACGGAAGAAGATCTTTTGATGGACCCGCCAACGATAAATCCGCTAGGATACTCGGCTTCTGCCACGGATAGGTACTGAAATTCTCATTTTCAGGAAAAACCGGTTGAGGCTGAAACGAGGTAGTTACCTCCTTAGCACGAACGAAGGATGGTCGTGTGCGGCTGGGAAAAGATCGATACTCATCCACGGATAATCTCAAAATTCAAGGAGTGGTTAACCCACTAGCGTCTACAGACAGATTATGTAGAAGGCGAGCGCTCATGTTTTGCTTGGTTGCCGTACTGCCGGAAATTTCCACTTCTCCACATGTCTTCCTCTACGTTCTATTTCAACTGTAACTTTTGGTGCGACTTTATTTCCATTTAATTTTTGTCGTATTTTCATACGGGTAAAGAAATATTTTTAATTCTTTTATGACTTCTAAAACAAAAGAAAAATGGGATTTGCTTTAGCAGGGGGTATGTAACTGCGAGTTACTTCGTTTTATGCATAATACAGCACTCTTCTAGTTTGACAACTTGCTGAAGAAACAGCGAGGCTCAAAAATCTATTATCTTCTTAAAATGTAGAAAATAAACTGCATCATAATCAGGATTTTTTTTTGTCGAAAAAGGACAATTTCGATATGGGTATTTAGATAAAAATATTAAAAATCAAATTATTGTTCAATTTTGACTCTCCATTGAGTCTTAACCATCCTCGGACCATTTTTAATCAATAAATTTATTTTTAAGATTTTTTTAAATTACCCTATCGAAATTGGCTTGTTTTGACAACAAATTCCCTGTTTTGGAGCATACATAACGAGTTTTCAAACCAAAGGAGTACAACAGTCTAAAATTAAATTTGTGGAAAAAACAAAGAAACAAACAAACAACAACAATCGAAAGGTTAGGGAATGGAGATGTTTTTGTGAAATTGACCAGTCTTCAGAGCAAACTGTTGAGCGTCATCAATTTATCGTAAAACAAGCGAATTACAATGTTGTGTTCATTTTAAAATAAAACACCAGATTCCTGGAGTTTTCGCACAACTTAGTAGGCTCAAATTGCCCTTATCCTGTAGGAAATTTTCCGCAGATTCCGAATCTGCCGTCGTTTTGTGCGAAAGACTGAGAAGTGACGAATTTTCGAGAAGGAGTACGCCTCACTCAATGAAAAATCACTTGAAGAATCAGAACTCCTAAATGGTTTGAGATAGGACACTACTTCTAAGGACGTTTTTATTCCATTTTTCATTTCCTATCAACTAATTTTTTTTATAAGCACTCGAAACCCGACCACCCTGTATGCAGGGAAAATTTCCTATAGGATGAGTGCAATTTGAGCCCTCTAAGTTGTTGAAAACTTCGATTACTCTGGTGTTTTTTTTAAAGTGCAAAAACACTGTAATTCACTTGTTTTACGATAAATTGATGTCGCTCAACAGTTTGCTCTGAAGACTGGCCAATTTCACAAAAACTTCTCTATTCCCTAACCTTTCGATTATTATTATTATTTTTTTTAATTTCAGGCTATTACTCTCCTTCGTTCTAAAAACTCGTTATGTGTGCACAAAAACAGGGAATTTTTGTGAAAAACGTCAGTTTCGAGGAGGGCATTAAATACAGGGTGTTTGGTAAGTTGACGGCAATAATGCAGGGGGTTCTTCTAGGTCCAAAATGGACCAAAAAAGTCCGTATAAACATAGGTCCGATTTCCAACCGTTTTCGAGATAATCGATATTTTAGTATTTTTAGCCATAACGTTAATTTTATTGGATTCAGCGCTTATAAGTCGAGAACAGTTACACGTACATTAAACCAGAGGGCACTACCGAAAAGAGCAGACATTTTTCAGTGGGAATTGGTCCAGTTATCCCCGAAAGTAGTCGCACTTTTCCAGTAACCAGTCAGATTGTGGAGATCTGTACCGATTTTAGGCAGTTTAGCCGTAACTTGAATGCATGATAGCGAATCTTGAAATGCTCTCCAGGTTTGGCAAATTTCTCATAAACTTGCCTGATTAGTGAGGATGAAAATACCAAACCCACATCATCGTACCCCTTCGTAAAAGTTTGGAAAAATGAACACATTTCGAGCTAAAAGTGCTTTTTTGGGTGTTCTTTGCAATAGGCCTTTGTAAATAAATGAAAGTGAAAAATGGAATCAAGCACACCATTATTTCTCCTAAAATGATAATAAAACTTCTTGTAGGTCTAATCGTGGTCAGCGATGCAAAATAAAAACATTTCGTAGCGTTTATTGCACCAATTCATAACAATTAGTAAATAAAATACCAAATAAATGACCTAAAACTTCTTTTTTTACAATACATTTTCAAAATGTCCTCCTCTGTTCCGAAGGCAGGCTCTTGCCCTTTTTCTCGTGGCACCCACTGTCACGCGAGGAGAAATGTGGGCTCGAAGGGCCTCAAAAGCTCCTGTAATCTTTCTTCGAAGCTCCTCTTGATGCAGTAAACACGGTCTTTTACCAAACCCCAGACGTGGAAATCCATGGGCGCCATGTCCGGCGATCGAAGTGGTAGTGGAATTGAACCCCCTCGTCATATCCACATATCATAACTTCTATCCAAATACTGGCGAAATTTGATCAATTAGGGGGGAGGGGGCACGATCATGTTAAGAATAAGGCTTCGACGAACATCTTCCCCCAGATTTTGCATTGAATGAGGCAAATCGTTCTGAATAAAGTTCAAATACACTACGGAAAGTTTTTATTTTGCATCACTGACCTTGATTAAGGCCTAAAAAAAGTTTTATTTTCATTTTAAATAAGATGTAGTGTGTTTAATTCAATTTTTTCCCCTTCATTTCTTCGAAAAGGCCTATTGCATAGTACACCCAAACAAGCACTTTTCGCTGGAAACGTGTTCATTTCTTCAAACTTCTACAAAGAGGTGCGATAATCTGAGTTTGGTACTTTGATCCTCACTAATGAGGCAAGTTTTTGTGAAATTTGCCAAACCTGGATGGCATTTCAAGATTCGCTATCATGCAATCAAGTTACGGCTAAACTGCCTAAAATCGGTACAAATCTCCACAATCTGACTGGTTACTGGAAAAGTGCGACTACTTTTGGGGATAACTGGGCCAATTCCCACTGAAAAATGTCTGCTCTTTTCGGTAGTGCCCTCAGATTTAATGTACGTGTAACTGTTCTCGACTTATAAGCGCTGAATCTAATAAAATTAACGTTATGGCTAAAAATACTAAAATATCGATTATCTCGAAAATGGTTGGAAATCGGACCTATGTTTATATGGACTTTTTTGGTCCATTTTGAACCTAGAAAAATCCCCTGCATTATTGCCGTCGACTTACCAAACACCATATATATATATATATATATATATATATATATATATATATATATTTGTCAAAAATAAAATTGTTTAATCTTGACCCTCCACTTAGTCTTGACCATCCTCAGACCATTTCAAGGTGGTAATTTTATTTTTAGGATTTTTTTTTTTAATGCCCCTCGAAATTGACGTTTTTCGACAAAAAAATACCTGTTTTTGCGCACACATAACGAGTTTTCAGAACGAAGGAGTTCAAATAGTCAGATATAAAAAAAAAAAAAAAAAAAATCGAAAGCTTTGGAAATGGAGAAGTGAAATTTGCCACTCTCCAGAGCAAACTGTTCAGCGACAGCAAGTAATCGTAAAACAAGCGAATTACAATGTTTTTGCACATTTTTTAATAAAACACCAGACTAATTGATGTTTTCCACAACTTACAGGACTGAAATTGCGCTCATTCTATGGGAAATTTTCCACAGATTCTGAATCTGCCATCGTTTTGTGCAAAAGACGCAACTGGTGCCGAGAAATTGCAGATTTTCGTGGCCGAGTACAGTCTTCTTAGAAAATCACTTAAAAAATCATAACTCCTAAATGGTTTGAGATAGGACCCTACTTCAAAGGACGATTTTTACTCAATTTATCACCTATTTTTTGTTTAAAGCATTCGAAAACCGACCACTCTGTATAATAATCGTAGCTACCCTAACAATAATCGTATCTACCCTCAAGGTAAATAGACTAAAGAGGTATGCTATTAATTTTCAACCAATTATTATTGTTTGTGCCATGACGTCATGGGATGACAAATTTTTAAAAAATTATCAGGTGGAACTTTTTTCAATAAAACAAAATTACCAACATTTCTGGGGCCACTTTTTAAATCGGGAGAATCACGCATTATTGCCTGCAGGACAATGTTCCTGTGAAAAAGGTGCTTGCAGGGCCCCTAAGTGTAATAGTTGGAGCAAAGAAAACTGCTGCAGGTGCAGGGTATCATCTCAGTTGTGAAACTTTTAGAAATTCTTTTAAGATTGAGCTAAGTTCAGCAATTTTCTCCTAAAACAATGAGTTTTCGTGACATTCATCAACGTAGAGACCTCGCCACCGTTTCAATTAACAATAATATACGCGCCCCGAAACACTTGGCTTCGTATTAAGGGTTCTCGGTGGTGTTTGTACAACAAACCGCACATCGACCAATACGCTCGTATGGCGAGGGTGTGAATCGCCCTGCACCATCCTGGGTATGCGGCCAGGGGCCTTAGTATGAACGGTCGGGGAAAAAGCCGCATACGGGATCCAAGGACGCCGAATAAAAAAAAAAAAATATTATCCCGCCATAGCAATCACGTCTTGCGGCATTTTTGCACGAGTTTGTAGATACTAAGGCCCCAGGTGAGACAAACCAATTCCTCGATATCGACAGTGATTGAATACGGCTAGGTTCGAGGTCGGGATTCTGGTCGAAGGACACCATTAATACTAAAATACTAAATTACTTCTATTTATATTCATGACAGGGAACACTTTTAAACTTCAGCTTTATTGTCCAACCTATCTAAGAAATGCTCGTGAGCGTGATTGTCGCGGGCAGCAGGGAAGCCCTTCCTTGCTCCCTCATGAAGCTTACTGGTCGTTTCTCACTGATACACATAATAAACTCGCCCGTTACTGCGCCGAGTGCTGTCTGTACTGAATACACGGGGCTTCACGTGGTACGTGTCAATTAACTGGGCCTTAAAACGGTACATAAGGTCTAAGGAACCTCTCCGCCAAGTTATATCGCTTTTAAAAAAATTTCCAGGCACTTATTTTGGCTTTTCATTCATGTTTTGCTTGATCTATAAAGAAATTCCAAGGGAGAAACCATGGGAGAGGAAGCTTCATATGTGAAGTTCGGTCCCTCATTATTTTTTTTACTCCCGTGACGTCAAATTTGACAAAAATTTCCTTAGTTACGAGCATACCTCAATAAGTCTATTTACCTTGATCTACCCTAACAATAACATACTAAAAATTCAGAGCTACCGGTTTTTCCCCGATGCTCGATGTTTATAATAGCGACTGGCCTAATATCAGTACTTCTGGAACTCTCTTTCCATCCACTCTGCAGCCAGTTTGAAAATTTAGCTACTGCCAAGATTTGGAAAGCCGAAGAGGGTAGGAGGTTTCGAATTCTGGAATGGCTGTTATAATTTGTTCGCGCAAACTCTCGGCTGTTGCTTCGTTTATTTTCTTTTAAAGTTAAATCTTTTATTTCTTTTATGGCGGATTTCACCAAGTTTGAGTTAAAGTGCGGGCTACTTAACTCTCAAAGTTAAGAGTGATTCGAGGTTAAGAAAGGTTTTGAGCTCTTGCTAACCCACAGGCCAAGACTAACTCGAAGAAGTGAAACGATTTTTTTTCGCTATGGCCAAGTTAACCGTAAACTCGAACCAACTCTCAGCTGAAAACAAAGAATTGTCAAATTTCTGAGGTAGAAATGGAGAAAACTACATTTGGTTGGTGTTATAATGAGGGCTAGCTAACTCTAGGAGTTAAGAGTTCGTTCGAGTTAGGAGAGATCCCGTTTCACCATCAATTCCAAATTGGAGTTACCAAACCCTTAGTTTTTTCCCAGATCCCTTCGGTTTTTCGCCGAGAATATAGCACATTCAAATAACCTCACTGAGGACAATTCAAATGAAGACAATTTTCGGCATCATTTCCGCTTACCCGGAAAATAATACGAAAACAAGAGAGAGAAAAAGAAAAGAAAAACTGCGGGGGAGAGAAAAAGCCAAGAGACGGAGTCAATTCTTCACGATAAAGCTGTCTACAGTAGTCATTTTTATCTACACAGCAGTTCATCAGACCAATGAAATTTGTTCAGTGCAGTCGTGCTCGGACAGTCGTTTTTTTCTAGATTCGTTCTAATTTTGGAAAAGTCGTTCTATTCTACACGAATTTCGTTTATTAATTCATAGAAGCGGTACGCGAAATTTTCAAAGTGTCGGTTGTGGCGAAGAGATGAGGAGTTTTTGATCATGAAAAACAGACGCAGTTGTGTGGAAAGAAAGAAAGATAGGTGGAAGGAGATCGCGGACAAATTCGACAGCATCGACTCATTCGCACTGACCCAAGCGTTATCGCTTCAGAGAGAAAGCTCATCGTCTCAGGATTACGACTACCGTCCGCCTCAGTTCCACTTCATGCTATAGACTCACAATCAGATGCTATTGCCTTTACAGAGTATCTGATGTGTCCCGAACTGACCGACAGGCAAAGAGGCAACTCCAAATAATAATCAGCATAATAACGTGCGTTCTTTAGCTACAGGCTATGGAATTCATTTGAAGCCTTACGGCGGAATCAACAGTCCGGTCCCCCGATAAAGGACCGGACGACCCACAAGTGAACAAGCGATCTATCATAATATAGGATTTTGATACTTTATACGCGTTGTAGTTCTCGGGGCTTATTCTCTAACTCCGAAGCAATAGTTTTTTCGAAGTCATATGTTTATTTCATTGATTTTCTTCAAACAAATGAATGAAATAAACACATGGCTGGCGAAAAAAATATTGCTTGTTGTTAGAGAATAGGCCCCCTCATTTGTTATTCAGACTTTTGTGAATTAAAACATCATTTTATTCGTACTATTGAATTTACATCACTCGCTCCTTACAAACCCGCAATATCATGAGCCGTCCCGTCCTAGCCGTCTTTGAGAGCGGGTTGTTACCCTTCCATATCGTCGCTTTATGATCGTATTCCTTATTGAACCCGTCTAAATATTGTCATCGTCCTCGTGAATATAGCAGTGCGCTGTTTCATCATCACTTTTTTAACATAAAATTCAAGACAGATCGAAATTTTAAACATATTTTTTGGGCCTGAAACAAGGTTATGTCCGAGTCAAGAGATTATTCCCTGGAAATACTAGAGAATAAGATCTGGGAGTTAACTCTCTTGGTAACCCGCACGTTAAGACAAACTCAAAGTGGAGAAACGCATTTTTTCTTTAACTCCGGGTTATTCTTAACTCCAACTCTAACTTTTGATGATGAAACTCATTATTTGAGTTAAGCCAGAGTTAAGAGAGGAGGTTTCTTTTGGTAACTCCATAAGGTTAAGCATAACTCGAAGTGGTGAAACACTTTTTTTACGCTAACTCCGAGTTACCCGTAACTCAAACCTTAACTCTCGGTGGTGAAATCCGCCATTAATCTCGTCTGTTCGATAGTTTGTTTTAATAAACATGTTCAAGTGCGGTGAGTGCCAAGCTGAGTTTTTCACTCAACAGGCTTATTCCACTCATAAGAAGTGGAAACACATTTCTCCAGTTTCGCACAAGTGCTCTCGGTGTCTTAAAACTTTTCGCGATTCCGTCACCTTGAAAAAACACGAAATTTCTCACGAGAAAGGGACGAAGAAAACAATTCATAGAAAGGTGATTCCATGTCCACTTTACGATTTTTCCTGTACAGACAGACCAAACTGCCTTCGACACTTAGTCGAGGAACATCAAGTCAATGTCGAAGAGGAGCGCTTCGAATTTTCATCTGAAGAGCAGTTTACGAAGTGGAAGGAGAATATGGAAAAAAACACTAATTCCCGGTACGTTTCTCATCACGGCAAAAACAACAGAGCCGACCGAACAATTGTGCAGAGCTTTTATTGTCACCGAGATGGGTTTTATAAGCCGAAGGGTAGTGGTAATCGCAGCAATAAAATAACGGGCTCCAATAAAATTGATACCTTCTGCCCGTCGTCAATAAGGAAAGAAATTATCGAAACATCGTCGAATAAGGTAAGGGACTACATACAAAACTATCATCTGTCATATTATAGTGACCTCGAATAATTGGGCGAATAACAGCACGATTTATGTTTTTTACAGTTAATTTCTGTCACTTTCAAGAAAACGCACGTCGGTCACTTGAACGAACCTGGGCGTCTTCCTCTAACTCAAAATGAGAAGTCACAAGAACATGAACTTCATTGCTGTGAACTTCATTGCACAGAAAATCGCAATGAAGATTCTTATCGACAGTATTCTGGACGATTTAAGTGATAATGTCGAAGAAGTCAAGTTGATTCGAATTGACTTAACGACTCGAAAAGATTTGCTAAATATCGTGCAAGTATACAATCTTGGCGATGACGCAGTACGCCATCAAGACGACAAAACCAGTGTAGACGCGTGGGTGAAGGAGATGAATAAGGAGAGTTCCATTGTGAGGTTTGTATAGATAATTTATATGAGGGTTTCGGTTGAACAAAGAAAGTACGTTTACCAATAAGTTCTTTTTACGAAATCACGGAGCTAAATGTAATTGTTTATTAGTCTTGAGGCTGTCGAAACATATTTGTGGTTACTGAAACACTATGCTCAGTTAGCAGAATTTATTGAGTCCCTTCATAATCTTGACCCTTTTGGTGGAAAGAACTTATGAAAACTATATGTATGAGCGTTTATTTTTTAAACTAATATTTTGATCCTTTGATTATCTACTTGAAGGCTGTACAAGACTCAAGGGGCTTTCGACCCGAAGTATCCTTTCCTGAAAACGGCTGACTTCTGCCTGATCATCATGACGGACTCCCAAGTTGAACTTCTTAAAAAATACGGAAACGATGTAATATGCATTGATGGAACACACGGAACGAATGGTTAGCTTGAAATAATTACATGCAATGCGTTTAATATTATCACTCATCGATCAAACATTATTTTTTAGCTTACGATTTTCAACTTTATACGCTGCTCGTCATGGACGAATTGAGGGAAGGTTTCCCTTGCGCCTTCATGATTTCAAACAGGGGCGACGACCGAATCATGGAGCAATACTTCAGAATTGTCAGGGACGTCGTTGACGACATTGACGCATTTCAACCCAAACGGTTAATGTCAGATATGGCCGAGTGTTTCTACAATGGATGGAAAGCTGCATTTCCAGATTCATCGATGAAACAGCTATATTGCAACTGGCATGTGGATCGAGCATGGAGGAAGAATCTGGGCAAAATCAAGTCGCCAGAGGAGCAAATCGAAGTTTACAAAAAACTTAAATGTCTTACGCAGGAGACTGATGAGAAAGCTTTTCGTGCAATGGTGGAGAACATTAGGACTAGTTTTTTCGCTGAAGAATCCACCAAGACTTTTTCTTCGTACATCGAAAAAATTTTTCAGGAGCCTGAAAAGTGGGCGTTTTGTTTCCGTTTGAAAGCCGGGATAAACAAACATATGAGCCTCGAGAATCTCCACAAAAATTTGGAATACATATTTCTCAAAGGAAAAAAAGTGAAGAGGCTAGACAAAAGGATAAACGGAATCATGAGGTTCATAAAAAACAGATCTTTCGACCGCTTAATATCAATAAATCGCGGGAAAGTGACGGAAAAAATAACTACACTTCGAGAAAGACACAAGACATCTTTAAACCTACCGTTGGATTCGGTAATCGAATTGTCCGAAAACCATTGGCAGGTGTTTTCGTCGTCTTTAAATGATATTTACGATGTCACCAAGTCCGAAAATAACTGCGTATGCAAAGTACGTTGGGAAGAATGTAGTGCATGCATGCACAATTTAATTGCACATGCATCGACAATGCGATTCGATGGAATATGTGCAAACATATTCACCTTGTGTGCCGAAATTTGGCTGAAAGAGGGAACGGCCAGGTGACGAGATCCGAAAATCAACCTGAACCAACTGAAGAACCACCATCAGCTGGAGAGATGTCAGTTCTGCTGAAAGATTTGTCTCGCCCTCTCAAAACCACCGATCTTGAAACTAAAAAACAGGCCCTTCTCACTAAACTCACTGCTACAATTAATGGAATCAAGAGCGAGGAGGAATTTAGAGCTTTTGAAAAGTGTGTAGCGCCAGTGGATAGCGTCATTCAGAGCGTCAGAGAGGCTCAAGAGAAAGGATTGCCTCTCCAAGTAACCTCGAAAGGTTTGAAAGAACCAGCGAACAAAAAAAATTCAGCCGCAAATTCGCTTTTTGTCGACAAAGAGCAAACCTAAGGCGAAAAAACCTCGCTTGTCGCAGCCCACTCGTGATGAACGAGAGAAAATAGCGATTCAAATTTTGAATAAGAACTCAACTCTCAGCTGAATGCCTCGCGCGCATATTGGGATCCAGGTAGTGATGGTATCTCAGTTGGTGTGGAATGAGAACAGTCTTCAAGATTTAAATTGCGTTCAATAACTAATTTTTGTTGTTTTATATTCCAATTATTTTTCCTGTTTTATTTTTCAATTATTTTTCCTCTAAAACTCTTGGACGAAGCCTCCGGGTCTAATAACTACCTCTGTATATATTGTATAAAATAATTTTGTTGAAGTGCAATACTTCTTTACGTACATTTTTCACCATAAAATTTCTCCGAAGAAGGTCTCCCCACACATATCCGAGTCTTCACCATTACCGCACCGACACACGGCCGTGTGACAGCGAAAATTACTAACGAATAGGCCTAATCCGGTTACGGCTCGGCCGCCCCTTAAGACGTAAAAAATTGTCGTCGGTTTCTCTTCATAAGGCCACGGCGTTGCTCAAAACATTTCAGTCTGGCTGGTTCAGTCTGGTTTCGAAATAAATAGCTAAATGGACCCGGACACACAGGGCGGGTTTACCCGCACGGGTGGTTAGTTCAATGTAATTTAATTGGGAAGAACACAATTTGGTTCATTTTGGAACAGACGTCGTGCAACACTAATCCTCCGTCAGCCCGGTTCTGTGATACTATACATACTTATCCTACGGGAACATAGTTCATAAAAATAAATTACTATAATGAAAAGAGTAACACGAAGTCATGCCAAAAAAGCTGGTTATTGGTTAATAAAGAACATAGCGATTTGCGAGGGACATGAAGTTGAAATTGGCGGCAGTACGGAAAACAGGCGAAACATGAGCGCTCGCCTTCTACATAATCTGTCTGTAGACGCTAGTGTTAACCCTCGTTCCAAGCTTAGCTGTATAGTTCAAGAGGGTTTGCTGCCGTCGCAGGCTAAGAGGAATGTGACCTGAAGCAGCTTGGAGGGCCTCATTTGAACATGTCCGGAACAATCCTATTGCTATGCGTAGACCACTGTAATACACGCGGTCAAGTGGTAAGAGCCACGAGTGTTGAAGCCGATCTATAGACAGTTGAGCCATAATCAATTTTGGAGACAATCAGGGCATCGAATACGCGTAATAAGAGTCCTGTGTCACTTCCCCAGCTATGATTTGAAATAATTCGAACAAAGGCCCAGGTCTCTCTGGCAGCGTGCAGTGAAGTCCAGAATAATGCTCTCTCCATCTCAAACCACTATCATAAGTGAGTCCTAGAAATGTATGTTTCTCCTTAAACTGTATCGTTGAATTTCCCTGCATCAGTCGTGGAGGATCGTGGGCTGCTCTCAATCTACAGAAATGTAGAATCATCGTTTTTTCTTCCGAGAAAGCCATTCCTCTCTTCGCTGCCTCATCTTCTAGATCGTTTATGTTTCCCTGTAGTTCTCAGCTAATGAACAGTCCTTAGGGTGCTCCAAGAAGATGGCCAAATCATCAGCGTAAAGACATTTGCTAACAGTGGGGGACACACTATCTGTTAAGCTATTAACAGCAATGAGAAATGTGGTGGACAGTGATGAAAGAGCAGAACCGACCCTAACCTAAAATTCACGCCCTTCCAGAAAGCTCTGTATCAGCAACGGAAGGTTCCCCTTGAAACCCCAATTCATAAGTTGCTGGAGGACAAACGGTCGCCAAATTTTATCAAAAGCATTTTGAAGGTCGAAAAATACTGCGGTAACATGTTTTCTTCTGATGAACGCATCTTGAATCTTTTTTTTTCAGCTACACGAGAAGGTCTATTATTATTATTAATGGTCTGGGTCATTTTCAAAATCAAAATTTAGGGGGGTTAGCCCATTCAAAACCAAGTTTTGCAAAGCTCTCTCATCCAAAAACGCAATTTCGCGATTGTCACAGCGTTCGAAACCAAATATCCCGCCACAGGCTCATTCAAAAAGCCATTTCGTAGTGCTGTCTCATTAAAAAACCAATACTGGCTCTCTGAAAGGGCAAAATTCAACGGGGCAGGCGGAATTGGATCGTTAAAAACTAGTTTTGGGGGCAGATTCACCCCATAAAAGCAATTCCGTACTAATTTTGTGCCAGTGCCCCACGCACGTGTCCAACAACTGTTGTTACACGTTTTCATCATCCGGAACCACGGTCTTCAAGTTTCCAGGAGTTTTTTCTCATATTCGACCGTGAAACTGGGCGCATATTAACCATTTGAGAGCGTCATTAAATGGTCCCTGCGGCTACAAAACTTCAAAACATGAGATTTTTGTCCCAGTCCACTGTTTATTTTTATACTTTGCGCCAATTTCACTACAGAACCTTTCATTTCACTGCCTGAATATCACGAAACTTGGGCTTCCTGAGTTTTTTTTGTTCTACAGCATCCAGCCCAGCAGTACAAGCCTTGCTACTGTGGGAATCCAATAACGGTCTCTGTTCTTCTTCTTCGTGCGGGAGAAATCACCCTCGCGTGAATAGCCCACCCCCATCTATTTATCAACATTTCTGATCGTCATTTGATTACGTGCAAACATGAACCAATCACGTGCTAACTAACCAAAGCTCATTTTCACGCTGTCGAGATATAGCTGTTCAAAGTTCTCTCCGCCCTTCCTTCTCGCTATATATCACATCACCGTCGTGTGGCACTTTTCGATCCTTGGTAATCGAGTGACACGCTTCATTGCATTCAAATCCTTCTTTGCGTAATTGAGCTTCGCCTATATCCTCTCACTCCCCGGGCGATCGCAATGAAAAAAAAAAAAAAACCTTCATCCGTGCATTCAAAGAGAGAGAAAAATCGGCTCTGTTTTTAAACGCCCAAATTCATCAGAGTTCATTAAGCTTTCACGCTTCTTTCTCTGTACAGTTTCACTCAAAAATGAAACGAATAATTTACAGGTTCCATCAGGGGCCACGCGACCCCACATTGGCTCAAGAATTCAACAGCTCGGTGATTCTTCCACTCACATCCCGTGCCCCCCCCCCCCTCCCACCAACACTGACAACACAGCACCATCGGTACTACAGAATTGGAGAAAGGATCAACAACAGATATTCACCGAGTGTAACTGTTTCTATCTTCACGGGAGTGCGGCTCCGGGGATTGTCCCGCACGAAGTAATGAGTTGATTGGAAAATTATGCATGCAAAGCTGGACATTTGTTATCCGGTTATGCTCGTCAGATAAATTGCCGAATTAATCCACCTTTTCCTCAACATAGGAGTCGTGAGAGGAGAAGTGTGGTGATAGTGTCGTTTGGGAAGGGGGGGTTCAGAGAAATGAATTAAACTGTTCGTCCCTTTCAAACATTTCCATCAACTCTGTAGCAACATCAGTCTTTTTTTTTCTGTATTGTAAAGTTAAAAAGACGCTTTACAGCGTCGGATGGGGTTTGTTAGGGAAAATCCGTTTTCCAATTTGTTTTATTAAAACTAAAAGATAAATATGACGACGGCTCCTTCTGTGCCAGCAAAGTGTAGCGAGAGAGGATAGAGGACCAACGGTGAATTGAATTGAAAACTTGGGGATCTTTTTCAATTAATTTTAACTCTCAGGGAGAATATTTCTTCTTTTTTGTTATTGACTTTTCTCACTGTGAGCCGGGGAGGAAATAAATTTTGTTTCACCTTCCTGGATGAGACCGGGGGAGTTTCTTCCTCCGGGAATAAGTTTATAACTTAATAGAATAACACGAACTCATTTAAACAAATTACAATAGAGCCGGAGCCTTCGCAATAAAAATCACGATGACAAGTGGCAGAGGTGGTACAAATTCAAGTGGGAAGATAAGCATAGGTTGAGTGGCATTCAATTCTAATCAGCTCACAAATAAGCATTGAAGGAAAAATGATGTAGGTATGAATTGGCTAAAAGTTTTCGGAAGTGACTCGGCGAACACGTACAAAAACCCCAAAAACCGAATTTAATTTAGTTTTGGGAGCGAAGGATGCCAGATTTCCTTGACGTAGTCTCCACCATGATTTTCCAATGAACAATACAATTGGTGGATGAAACTAATTTAAATAGGTATATCTATTAAAAAACAATCACAACACGTTTACAGCATCTTCTAATATCACCTCCACCGATGTTGTGAATAGCACAAGAAATAAATCGATTAAATCAATAATTCCGACCAAATAAACAATTTGGGGGTTAGAGAGCTCGTCTCTGATTCATCGAGTACACAAAAGCGTTGCCAATGTGCAGTTGCTGGGCTGGGAGAGAGGAGGTTTACCACTCAAATATTCCTTTGGATTAAACAAACGATTACGACGTGGAGTGACTGTGAGGGGGTTAAGACAATGCTCCCCCCTCCCAAACACCACCACTACAACCACACTGATTTTATAAACCTCTCCACTCCTCACGTTCAACCAGCATTTACGGACTCGTATATGGAAGGTCTGAAAAATTCATTCAGAGCCATTGTTGAAGGCGCTCAAAATCCGACAATTTTCACTTGTTTGTAAACGGTGAGAGAGAATTCGACGGAAATAAACGTGAGCTGAAGGGTATAAAGAGAATGTTTATTGGAGGGGGTGACGACAACCACCCTTGATTTTATGAAAGAATAATCAGGAGAATCAACACGAATTTTCTCCAGAGCGGAAACTTTGATTCCATCGGGGAATTTATACGTTTTTTTTTTTCACAAATGCATCTCCCTCTCATACAGCGCAGATCAACAATGCAGACGGATAACTTTTTGCACACAAAGAGCGTTTGAAGAGATTTTAAAGGGGAAAAAAATGTAAACGCCAAAGCTTCCAAGTACGCTCAACCAGCGCATGAGAGGTATCTTTCCGCTATAAACCTTTACTATATAATTCGATCAGCTTCGCACACGCGTAAGTTTCAATTTTAACGCATAGACGAATCTCCCCCCGACCATCACACGCATCACTTGAAATTTTCAACTACGGGTATAAACAACCAAATAAGCTCAAAAGTTACTTAAACTAAAGTTAGTACGAGAACGAAAAGAGCTTAAAATTATCTCACGTCAGTTGCCTGAAAAGGAAAGTGATGATGGTGCGTGATAATTGAACGGAAAGACTCCCCACTCCCTCAACATCTACACACAGGTCATCACCAACCCTTAGAAGGTTGAAGAGTGGGCGTGGCCAAACGATTTATTTGATTAACGACATTTTGTACAGCCTATAATTAGATTTATTAATTGTTCGGACAAGAAAGAAAGAAAAAAAACGCCCTCCAGTTAGTTAAGAGATTAAGGGAGTCTAGTTTTAGATTTTATTTGTCCCTATAATGTAAACAATGACCCAGAGATTTATGCTTTAATCTCGCACAAAACACGCTCCCTCTCCTTCCTGTTTTTCATAGAACTCCCAGTCTTGTTTTACAATACGATAAAGCTATTCAAAGCGCTTTTGGTGGAACGGGAAAAAAAAAAACAGCTGAATCCTTCGCCATCTTGTGCCCAGTTGGTTCAAAGCTGTGCTTACTGTAAGGACTTTTTTTTTTCCAATGTAGAAATAGGTCATTACGAGCGTTACGGATTGAATATCAATCCACGAGGATTATACATAGGAAAAAAAAATCGTGTTTTATTTCAATCCAGTCCCTATTTAAGGACCCAGATTCTTCGTCCTTCCTCATCCGGTAATCTTCTTATCTGAATACCCTTACCCATACGTTATTTTCCCCGTATTAAACCCTTTTTGCGCTTCTTATATTTTTTTAAAAATAAAAATCCCTCTATACCATTTCCGTTTAAATCTTATTTAGACATATAAAATGGCGAGGAGGAATTCGATCCTATGGTTTCATCAGAATTTCTCCGTCTGGGAACTTTATTGACAAATATACGGATGGATATGGATAAACCCATGGCAGGCTGTATTGTTTAGGTCATCATGATGTACTGACCACTATAAGATGGATCGTTTTAACAGACCACATAAGAGGTGGATGTGTTTACATGCCCTGGGATGGATTTGATGGTGAGCTTATCCATTCAAGTGGCCGTGAGCACGGCATATACGGCCGAAACATTGAGCCCATAGCTCTATAATTCAAGTGGCTTGCGTCGTATTTGGCCGGACGGGTGATTAAATTTAAGTTTAATGGAGTCTCATCCATGTATTATGAGATTACTTCCGGAGTTCCTCAGGGATTGCACTTGGGCCCGGTTTTATTTCCACTGCTTATGAACGATATTTCGTTGACTGTCAACAATTGTAAGTTTCTTCTTCCTTGCGTATGACTTGAAAGTTTTCCTCAGGGTCGGTTCCCTCCGAGATCCGTTGCTGTTGCAGGAAGAAATTAATTCAGTTAGTGCTTGGTGTAAAAGAAATCGTGTCAGCTTGAATATTTTCAAGTTTTCAATTATCTCTTTTTTACGTAAAAAGGATATGGTTAGACACGCCTACACTATTGATGATGGTGTGGAGCTGGAGAGAGTCGATAGTGTTAGGGATCTCGGGATGGTCTTTGACGAAAAATTGTCTTCTAGCGATCACTTGGATGTGACCATCTTCAAAGCGTTTCAGGTGCTTGAACTCATGAAGCGTGTCACTTCTGATTTTCGTGATGTGATTGACGTCCGTAGTATTTATGTTAGCCTTGTTTTGAGCCGCCATCTCGAATATGCATCTGTTGTATAGTTTCTGTATACCGCAAATGGGATTAATCGAATCGAGCGGGTACAGAGGAAAGCGGTCAAGTATTTGATGACCAAGTCTGGGCTCCCGTGGAAAGATTGGGAGTGTGAGGACGCTCACGGTTACTGCGGTATAAAGTCGCTTGAGGGTGGAATGTCGTGAGAGGGCTCAAGACCCAAAGGAAGCTCTTCAACGGGGTTTATTTCGTGCCTGAATTATTGAATTAGCTTCGTTTATCTGTCCCGCTTCGTGTGACGAGTAGGGATGGCCTCGGGCTTCGGGCCGGGCCGAGGGTTCCTGGCTCGGGCCGGGCTTCGGGTCGGGCCGCAGATTTCTCGGGCCGGGCCGGGCTGAGAGCTGAAGCCCGACTCGGCCCGAAATAAAAACTAGAAAAAATATAGAACAGCCAAAAGCGAGTGTCCGACATAGACATTTCAAATATTTTGCACCCCCCCCCCCCAGTTTTGTAGGTCATTACCTCACGTCAACTCGTTCTCTTTCTGTCCTCTTTTTTGTCCTACCTTCACTTACTATACCATTATGAATATATTAAATTTTCTTGGGTAATTCTACAACAATACACATTTTATACTCGCCTCGTTTTATTTGTTACTTCGCTTTTTTCCTCCATTTTAGTAGTCAAACGAGGAGTTTGACAGAATGAGGAGTTTCGCGGTATCGCGGGGAGTTTCACGATAGGAAGGACGTTGTTAAAATGCCCAGTTTGGTAGGCCACAAGCTCGCAAATGCTCATTTTCGCCATAAAAAAATCGTTAAAAGACCAGTTCCATGGATTATATAATGAGGGAAAATTTTCCAGATGTTAGGAAGACTAAAGAGGCAAGTGTAATCTCTCGGTCGAACAGGCATCGTAAAAATGAAATTACCTGTTCGAGGGGTTAATAGACGCGAATTTTCCCAGCTTTTATAATCCTAGAAACTAAGGTACGAGAAATTTTCCAGTTTACCCAGTAGCGGATCCAAAAAACATTTTTGGGAGGGGACATTAAATTTCGCATGCATGTCGTTACTTTGTAGGGGTATGATTGTCGGGGGGGGGGGGGGGCCCGCTACGTTCTTGCTTTTTTGTCTGTTGAAGCCTCAAACTCACAATCAAGGGGTTTTCTCAGAGCATACGACAACCAGCGCTCAATCTCCAAGCGCATGGATCGTTCGTATCGCCACTGCTTTGGTCTGTCGTTTGTACTGTCAGTTTTTGTGGAGGAACAGGACGCAAAATTCACTGTTAATTGTTCAACTGTACGCGGTTAAGGGAGACTTGTTCATGTGTTTCCTGGACCCACTCTAAGCATACGTCGCCTACTCGGCATTACGTAAATTATCACCACGAAAATCGGAAAATTGTAGGCTCCGTAAAATTATTCCGTATTTCTGCACCAATCCTGGATATCAAGACCTCATTTGAATCTCCAGGAGATTCTGCACGTGCGTACGATCTTTTTTCATATTTCACCCCTGAAATAACTGTAAAACCCACATAAACGTTTATCTTGAAAATTAGTAATGAGCAAAGCAAGACCAAGGTCTTGGTCTTGCTGCAAGAGTCTTGCTGGTCTTTGTTGATTTAATTTTTTTTGTATTTACTTCGAGTGGCCTGTTTTTCGTTTTTGTATTTGTTGTTCTTTTTGAAGAAAACAATTGCATTGCATATCGAAAAAACAACTCAAAAACAACCTAGTTCGGGACTTATGAAATGCAAAATTTATTTTTTTCAGTTTTATTCATTTATCCCCACCTCCGATATTTTTGGATGTTCTTCGTATTTTTCCTTCATATCTCGCCGTATACTGAAAAAAATGTAACCTGCCCCACCCTTCTGCAACCATGTGTGGTTTGAGAAGGCCAAAATAACGAAATTTGGGTTTCAAATGAGCTGAATTACTTTTTTGAACGAACCAAACCGCTGATTTTAATAATGCGGAAATCCCCGAAATTGGTTTTAAGGTGCCAAATCCAAGAAATTGGGTTTTAACGCGCGGATGTGAATTTGGCTTTTGAAATAGCAAAACTTCCAAAAACTGGAGTTTCTAGGAGCCAAATTCGCAAAATTTGACTATGAAAGAGCGGAAATCCACGAAACTGACGTTTATGAGAGCCGATGGCCGAAATGACGAAATTTGGTATTTGAACCAGCCAAATCCGTGAATTTCTTTTTTGAAATAGCAACATTTGGTTTTCGAAACAGCGAAATCTGTATAACTGATTCCAGAAAGAACAAAGGCCACAAAAATTGTTTTTTTTTAAATGCGCGAAATAAGAATGGCTGGAAATTAAATGGCTAAAATCCGTGAAGTTTGGTATCAAAGGGGCAAAATCGGTGACATTTGGTTGTGGAAGAGCGAAAATATGGTTGAGCGCCAAAATCACGAATTTGTTTTTTCGTTTTTCGACTATTTAGTTTTTATAAATGGCCGAACCCGTGGAACAGATTTCAGAAAGAGCTAAACTCACGTTTGTTTTTATATGGCAAACATCTGTGAGTTTTTGAAGGAGCCAAATTCACGAAATTACGTTTTGAAAGAGTTTAAATATACAAAAATTGGGGCATTTATATTTGGGTTTGAATTGAGCCAAATCCAGGACTTGGGGTCTGAAAAGAGCTAAATAAGTTTTCTGAAGAGCCAAATCTGTAAAAAACTGATTTCAATAAGAGCTAAAACTACGTAATTTGGTATTTGATAACGGGTAAATTCGCGAAATTGCGGGGTCCAAAATGGCAAGAATCTGTGAAATTTGATTTTGAAGGTGCCAATTCTGAGACTTTTGTTATGGCAGACTGAAAATTTCCGGTGAAATTGGGGTTAGAAAAATCCAAAATCACAAAATGTCGTTCTTTTTGGAACCAACTGAAAACCTTCTCCCCCCTTCATTCCTTCTTTTTCTTCCTAGAACAAATAAAGAGCTAAAGCCACGAAAATTTGTTTTTGATGATGCAAAAATCGCCAAATCTAGGTTTTAAAGGAGCCAAATCAGCAAAATGTGTTCACGGAAGAGAGCAAAACCCACAAA
This sequence comes from Corythucha ciliata, assembly GCA_038030265.1. NCBI lineage: Eukaryota > Metazoa > Arthropoda > Insecta > Hemiptera > Tingidae > Corythucha > Corythucha ciliata. Next base: position 58,489,879 of record CM075943.1, read on the forward strand.
ATTCGGTTTTTAAAAGCAGAACTTCTTTTTGCAAGACTCTTGCAACACAGTCTTGGTCTTGCGCAAGACTCGTTAGTAAGGTTTTGTAGAAAGTCTTGGTCTTGCATTTCAAGTCTTGGTCTTGCAGCCGTTAGAGAGTCTTGGTCTTGCTGCAAGAGTCTCGCGAGAAGTCCAAGACCATTTTTGCTCATCACTATTGAAAATTCTCGCTTTTTCGACGACTTATGTAGGAAAGCAAGATCATACGCGAGTGCGGAATTTCCTGGAGACGAGCGTTTTTCAATCTCATTGATCGCCTCATTGTATTGATGCGAGGTGAGATAGTGCAGTTTGGATGACTCAAGTTTTTTGGTGAAAAAGGCTAATCTCTCCACGTTTGAAGTGTCTTTATTAATTCGTGACCATCGTTTCGGTCCACTAGAGCTAGACCATCTTCAGACAAAGTTTAGGGCGTAAGAACCACCCTCTTCACACGACTTTCAGTAAAACGAGCAGTGATCACAGGCTAATCTGACAGGCTCATGTGTCGCCTGTGATCACGGCTCGTTTTAGTAAAAGTCATGTGGCGAGAGTGGTTTTTACGCCCTAAACCTTATCTGAACATGGTATAGTCGACCGAAAACACGGTCACAAATTAAGAAATAAAGACTCTTTAAACATGAAGAGATTACCTCTTTTCACCAAAAAGCTCAAGTCTACGTCTGGTCAACCTCATCTGGTGGGCGGGGGCAATTTCCCCTTAGCAAGGAAGCCTATAGGTAGCTTATTGTGCTACCCTTGGAGCCGTGAGTCTAGTCCACCCCCCCCCCCTGTAGCGCTAAAAGGTTGTCGACTTGTGGGAGAAATGTCCATCAGAGTGTGTGAACCGAAAAATCTCAACAGCCACACAGCGAGCGTTTGTTCAAGGCAAAGGCGTGCTTTGGTGAAAAATTCTTCTCCCTCACACATTTGGTGTTTTTCCCTCGCTCTCGAAGTACATTGTGATTGGTGGAATGCGGGCTTTTTAGCCATTGCATTGGAGTGCAGATTTATGCTCTATTTATGCAAGCGTAAAAAACTCGGGCTGGCCCGGCCCGGCCCGACAATCGGGCCGGGCTTCGGGCCGGGCCGAAGTTTCCAGACTCGGGCCGGGCCGCAAACGTCTGGCATCGGGCCGGGCCGATTTTGAGTCGAAGCCCGGCCCGGCCCGATTCCATCCCTAGTGACGAGACAAAATACTGTTCTGCACGTTGAGTGGCATAAGTCTTATAGCGGTTTCAATAAATCGGTTGATTTAGTAGCCATGTCGTTAAACAGTCTTGTGGAGTTAGTCGATATTTTTGCATGGCTTGGTATACTAGTGCACTAAACTACAGATTTTCATAGGTTGTTTTTACTTGATATTGAGCTTTTCCGGTTCAAGTGTACATCATGCCTGTATAATGCTACTTGGAATGTGTTACGACAAAAATAAATATTTGTAAACAAAACACTGCCACCACGGAAACCGTCAACAAACCTCCGGATGAGGAAGAAGAAAATAAACTTCACCGAACTACGCGCCTACACTCCAAGCGGCAGACTAGAGAAGATCCAAGCAATCACGCTAATCACAGCCTCCGAGCGGAAAACAACTGTTATCTTGTATCTTTTGTAAATAATCAATTCATGCTCTGTACATATAACAAGTTTCTAATATACATACAAGTATATAATATGCATTTGACGAATGTATGTAAGTCTTCTGATACGATTGAGCGTAAGTAATTGTAATGACAACCCCCCAAACTGGTCAAATAAATCAGACTTTTTTCTCCCAAAACGTCTCACTTCTTTCTTCCAATTGCCCTTGTACTCGGTGGACTGATTTCCCCGGTGCTTCCTTTCTTCCACCTTTTACAGCACCTGATCGGCTGATCCCGCTCGGTGCTTCCAAACCTACTTGTCCGAGAGTGAAGGCTGATCCCTTCATTCTCACACCCGTCCTAGAACCCGGAGTGGAAGCTTGATCTCTTCTCTCCGGTACTCCTCGACCATTCTGAACCTATTACCCGTTCTCCCGGAACTATAGTCGGATAGGCGAAAGAATGTGCATGAGTGGTGGGAGGCCATAAGCCCGCTTTTTCCCTCTCTTAACGTGGTCTCTATTTCTCCTCTTATTATCAAACTACTGCAACGAATGACAGAGAGTTTTACCGATAAAATAGGAGAGGCTCCTCTCAGGTGATGGTGTGGTAGCGGTAAGTCATATGGGTTTAGGGAAAGGAGAGAGGGTGATTTCATGCACATTCTTTCACCGACCCGACTATAGTGTGATTCGGCTGATCCCGGTCCACTAGTCTTCCTAACTCTCCCGGTGGACACGTCTTTTTCGAGTCGAGGCCTTCTGAGCTGGGAAACAATACCCACAACCCTCGACAAGTGGTGACCCCGACGTGATCAATCCCGGCGTGACAAAAGAGAACAGTCAAAATGGTCCTGGGACGAGATGATCAACCACCCCAGCCTGCATTGCTGCAAGGGCAAGCGCCCCAAGAAATTTCAGTCGCCTCAGCCCTCAATCTGCCCATTGGACTACCACTCTTCTGGGAAGAGGACCCGGCGCTATGGTTTCTGCAAATAGAAGCCATGTTCACCGCAAATCGAATCGTCTCCCAAGGCCACAAATTCAATCTAGATGGTCAGCCAACTGCCATACAAAATAATGTCACAAGTGGCGGACCTGGCTCGGGACCCCGGAGAAACTCCCTACACGGCGCTGAAGGAGCGACTGACATCAACCTACAGCCAAAGTCAAGAAAAAAGAGTTTTAAGACTTTTGGAAGAAACAACTCTGGGCGACAACACTCCGACACAACTGCTTCTCAACATGAGAGCCACGGCCAATCAAGCACTCTCCGAAGAAGTTCTCAAAACCGTTTGGCTACGTGCTCTACCAACACGAGTACGGAACGTCTTAGCCGTACTAGAGCAACCCCTGGACAAAATGGCGCAGGCAGCGGATCGTATACTCGACATCGATGGAGCTCGACACACTCAAGACTCCTCAGTCACCTCGGTCGATCGTGGCCAATCACAAAACCTGGAGTACATCACAGCAGAGCTACAAAAGTTACGATCCGACTTGAAGCGACATGGGCGAACCCGCTCAAGAAATCGCCGCCCGGACAACAACCGAGCCAATGACCGCAGATCGCGCAGCAAATCCCGATCGGACTTGTGTTTCTTTCATCGGAAGTTCAAAGAGAAGGCAAGGAAATGCACCCAACCATGCAGCTGGCGCGCCAGAAATGAGAATCCCACTTCGGGAAACTAACGACGGCGGTGGAAACGACGGGACCCGTCGCCGTAACCGAATCTCCCCGTCTCTTCGTCTACGACAAACAGACCCGGGAGAAGTTCCTTGTGGACACAGGCGCGGCCATCTCGGCCCTGCCTTGCAAAACAAAACGTTCTCATGACTCGAAATACCAACTCTACGCCGCCAACGGCACTCCGATTTCTACTTTTGGCACAGAGCACCGCTCTCTCGATCTAGGATTCCGGCGACCCTTCAAATCGGATTTCGTGCTGGCCAACGTATCTCACCCGATACTCGGAGCCGACTTTCTCAAAACTCACAATCTAGCCGTTGACCTCACAAGGGAAAGGCTGATCGACCAAATAACCCTTTGGGAAATACGAGGTAATGCGTCAATTGAACCATGGACACAAGTCACGGCAATTCCAGCAGGAGCCGCTTACAGCCACATACTTCAAAAATTTCCGAACATATTACGGCCAACACCACGGAAGGCTCACTCCAACATCGAGATACAGCACTACATAGAGACAACTGGGCCACCAGTCTCATGCAAAGCGCGCCGACTGCCACCCGAAAAACATCGGGAAACCAAGGAAGAATTCGCCAATATGATGGAGGAAGGCATCTGTAGACCGTCAAAAAGCCCGTGGGCCAGTCCACTTCACGTGGTATCAAAAAAGGATGGTTCCATTCGCCCATGCGGAGACTACCGACGCTTGAATTCAATAACCCTACCAGATCGCTAAAACGTGCCGAACCTCCATGATTTTACAAATCTCCTTCACGGTTTAACGATATTCTCGACGCTCGACATTAACCGAGCGTACCATCACGTTCCAGTAGCCCCGGAAGACATCAAGAAAACAGCAATAATTACACCATTTGGTTTGTTTGAGTTCCCGAGAATGATGTTTGGCTTGAGAAACGCAAGCCAGACATTTCAACGATTCATGGACCACATTTTCCGAGATCTGAACTTCGTTTTCGTCTTCATCGACGATATCCTCCTCGCATCAGCGACCCCGGAGGAACACGAAGAACATCTGAGCAAAGTATTCTCACTACTCGACAAGCATGGTCTCACTCTAAATTTACGGAAAAGCGTCCTGGGCCAACCAACCGTCAATTTTTTAGGCTACAACGTCAACTCTCAGGGAATCACACCCCTTCCGGACAAGGTACAAGCCATCATGGACCTGCCGGAACCAAAAACCATCAAAGACCTAAGGCGCTTCTTGAGAATGGTGAATTTCTACAGGAAAAGCCTACCCCACGCCGCCGAAGTTCAAAAATCACTAAACGCCATGTTACACGGGGCAAAGAAAAACGACAAAAGGCCAATCGACTGGACACCGGACGCCAAACAGGCATAGCAAAACACCAAGCAAGCTCTCACGAATGCAACTTTAATGTCACATCCGGCGGAACATCTTCCAATCTACCTCTCAGGCGACGCTAGTTCTTTAGCCATAGGAGCTGCCCTGCAACAAAAGCGAGGGAACGCATTCCTTCCACTAGGATTTTTCTCTCGCGCTCTCAACCAGGCTCAAATTAATTATAGCACTTACGACAGGGAACTTTTGGCTATTTACGAGGCGGTGCGTTATTTCCAGCCTCTCTTAGAAGGCAGGGATTTTGTCATCCTAACGGACCACAAACCCCTCGTACACGCCATGGCTCAGAAAACAACCAACAAATGCCCACGTCGCACGAGGCAACTTAGCTACATTTCTCAATTCTCCACCAACATACAGTACAGCCCAGGAGAAAAAAACGTCGTAGCGGATACTTTCTCAAGGATCGAAGAAATTGAAGTTTCCGAGAATTTCGAGGAACTCATCACCGCGCAACAGGCGGATCCGGAACTAAAAAAACTAAAGGCTCAAGAAAACCTCAAAATCGTACCTATCCAAATCCCTGGTACAGACTTCACGCTCTACTGCGAAACATCAACCGGTCGTCCACGACCATATCTCCCTGAAGTTTTCCGACGCCCCACGTACAACAAGCTGCACAACCTCAGCCATCCCGGAATACGAGCATCAAAACTCCTCATTACACAGCGCTTCTTTTGGCCTAACATGCAAAAAGACGTTGGGTTATGGGCAAAAAGCTGCATACCATGTCAAAAATCCAAAGTCAACCGACATACGATCACCCCACTGGGCACTTTTCAATCCTCGGCAAAATTAGAGCACGTTCATCTGGACATCATTGGACCCCTACCACCATCAGAAGGGAAACTCTACTGCCTCACCATGATGGACCGAAACACTCATTGGGCCGAAGCAGTTCCTCTAAAAAACATAGAAGCATCCACTATCGCTCGTGCTTTCTTGACACACTGGATTTCTCGCTTCGGAATGCCTCTCAGGATCACAACAGATCAAGGGCGACAATTTGAATCGCATCTCTTCAGCGAGCTCACAAAACTTCTTGGCATCCACAGAATCAGAACAACGCCCTACCACCCACAATCAAACGGAGCAATCGAACGTTGGCATCGTACTCTCAAGACAGCACTCACAGCTCGTCTCACTGAACCTCAATGGACCAAAGCTCTACCCACGGTGCTTCTAGGACTAAGGTCCTCGACATCGATGGAGCTCGACACACTCAAGACTCCTCAGTCACCTCGGTCGATCGTGGCCAATCACAAAACCTGGAGTACATCATAGCAGAGCTACAAAAGTTACAAGATAACAGTTGTTTTCCGCTCGGAGGCTGTGATTAGCGTGATTGCTTGGATCTTCTCTAGTCTGCCGCTTGGAGTGTAGGCGCGTAGTTCGATGAAGTTTATTTTTTTCTTCCTCATCCGGAGGTTTGTTGACGGTTTCCGTGGTGGCAGTGTTTTGTTTGCAAATATTTATTTTTGTCGTAACAGAATGTAAATTCCGTAGGCATTATCAAAAGGGGGAGGGGGGCAAAAAAAAACAAGCACGAGTTCGTTTCGTATTCAGCTAACATTTCTCAATTTTAGCCATAAACAAGTGATTTTTGTCAACTTCACCCGCAAATATTAGCGCTTTTCTCAATTTAGGTCACGTGTGTCGTTCTTTTCAATCTCAGCCGCGGATTAGCGGTCCCCCCCCCACCAACCATCCACCCGCCCATAGCCATGAATTTGCGCATTTTCTTAACTTTAGCAGCAAAATAGCGTTTTTTAACTTGTGAGCGATGTTTCTGAATTACCTACGAGTTTGCCGCAAACTAGCGATTTTCTCAATTTTATAGCAGAAGATTAGCACTTTTTTGAAGCTGAAAATTAGCGTTTTTCTTAAGCGTTTTCCTCAATATTAGCCCCCAAAAAGAGGGGTTTTTACCAATTAAGTTTTTCTTTTTGGTTCACTACACACTATATGGATGTGCAATTTTTTTCAGTTTTACCCGCAAATTAGCGGTTTTTTCACCCATCGCCGTGAATTTCTGCCTGAAAAGTTGCCTTCAGAAGCCGCGAATGGCGTACTATGCAATTTCGACGTACTTTTTTTTTTTCTTTCAATTTTAGCCTAGAATTAGCGCTTTTTCTTAATTTTAGAAGCGTATAGTATCGTTTCAAACCTGTGAATTACCGAATTTTCTCAATTTATAGTCGTGCATGAATTGGCCGTTTTTTTAATTTTAGCCACGATGCGCGTAGGCAAGTATTTGAATTACAAATTTCACCACTTTTTATCCGAGAATTTTAGCAGCGTAGTAGCGTTTCCAACCAGTCCCTCACCGAATTTTCTCAGTATTTGCCAAGAATTGGCGTTTTCCTCAATTTAAACTGCAAATTAGCCATTTTTTTATTTGATTTCATTCCGACATCATTTCTAATTTATACGTTATATCCCTTCATCTCTTTCCCTGAATTAAATATCTAACGCACTCAAACACGTGTGTCCTATATACGAGCGTCGATTGTCCTTTCTTGTATTTCTCCCGCAGCGTCTAATTGACGATACGTGCCGTTAAATAATGTCATTCGAGTGGAAAGACTGCAGCAAAGTTAATCGGATCTACGAGACAAGGCCCCAATGTTCTCGTGGACGTTCTGTGGTAAAGTGTAATAAGATAATAATGTCGGGGCGCGAAACACTAAGTTGAGAGCCGTGTTGCATCAACATTAAAGGCGGCATGGGATGCAACGCTGTTCGATGATTGTGGTGTGGAGTACACTATTCTCCTCCCCCTTCACCGAACTAAACTATCTCAATTTGAAACGGGCGAGTGTCTCGTGGCTCTGTGGCTGACCAGGTCACAAGCTCGTGCCTCTGAAGGGTTTAAACTCGCGTTACCGTAAGGGGGAGGGGCACTGCATACCAGTCCTCCGTGGGTATACCAGCGCTAAGGGGGTTCAACTTTGACGCAACGTCTTCGGCTTTACACATTTTCCTGCAAAACAGCAAGTTTTCTCTGGTGAATGGGCACTTTAATCAAACAATGCAAACATTAACCGTATACCGTATTCTTCTCACATCAGTTTTATAGCATATCAATTATCCGACCAGTCGATGTTACCGATCCTATACCATCGGGAATGAGTTCCGGACATCGGGGCTTTTTTTATGTAGGTAAAGGTTGCACAAGGGTTACCTTATCACGATTTGCATAGGATTGCAACGAGTGTGAAGTTGGCACCCAAACCGACGCAGCACCCAGAAACCGCACTGTAACCTAAAGTGTCAAAATTCCATATGATTCTACCTACTGCAAATAGCAAGCTAACTTCCTCTCCCCCCTCATGAATGCTTATCACTCAAAGATAGTTCATTATTCGTTAAATTAATTTTCTGATTCGCTAATGGGCTAATGGCTTAAATATTATAGGTTTAATACAACTATATCTTGACCAAATCCCGGGGGACCCGATCTCCGGCTAAGCCGAGAATCTCGCATTCGTTCTAAGGCCCTATCCTGAGGTGTCGGGAAAAAATGCCGCAAGTGCGGGTGCCAAGGCGGGATAATGTTATTCTCATTTCTTAAGCTGCGTTTAAATTTGAGAGTTTTTTGCTCTTGAGAGTACTCTCCAGAACTTAACTCGCCAGTCTCACTGAACCTCAATGGACCAAAGCTCTACCCACGGTGCTTCTAGGACTAAGGTCCTCGACATCGATGGAGCTCGACACACTCAAGACTCCTCAGTCACCTCGGTCGATCGTGGCCAATCACAAAACCTGGAGTACATCATAGCAGAGCTACAAAAGTTACAAGATAACAGTTGTTTTCCGCTCGGAGGCTGTGATTAGCGTGATTGCTTGGATCTTCTCTAGTCTGCCGCGTGGAGTGTAGGCGCGTAGTTCGATTAAGTTTATTTTTTTCTTCCTCATCCGGAGGTTTGTTGACGGTTTCCGTGGTGGCAGTGTTTTGTTTGCAAATATTTATTTTTGCCGTAACAGAATGTAAATTCCGTAGGCATTATCAAAAGGGGGAGGGGGGCAAAAAACAACAAGCACGAGTTCGTTTCGTATTCAACTAAAATTTCTCAATTTTAGCCATAAACAAGTGCTTTTTGTCAACTTCACCCACAAATATTAGCGCTTTTCTCAATTTAGGTCACGTGTATCGTTCTTCTCAATCTCAGCCGCGGATTAGCGGTCCCCCCCACCCATCCACCCACCCATAGCCATGAATTTGCGCATTTTCTTAACTTTAGCAGCAAAATAGCGGTTTTTAACCTGTGAGCGATGTTTCTGAATTTCCTACGAGTTTTGCCGTTTTCCTCAATTTTAGCAGCAAATAAGCGATTTTCTCAATTTTTTAGCAGAAGATCAGCACTTTTTTGAAGCTGAAAATTAGCGTTTTTCTTAAGCGTTTTCCTCAATATTAGCCCCAAAAAAGAGGGATTTTTACCAATTAAGTTTTTATTTTTGGTTCACTATACACTATATGGATGTGCAATTTTTCTCAGTTTTACCCGCAAAATAGCGGTTTTTTCACCCATCGCCGTGAATTTCTGCCTGAAAATTCGCCTTCAGAAGCCGCGAATGGCGCACTATGCAATTTTGACGCATAAAATAATTTTATTTTCAATTTTAGCCTAGAATTAGCGCTTTTTCTTAATTTTAGCAGCGTATAGTATCGTTTTTACGATACCGTACCTGTGAAAAAGCGAATTTTCTCAATTTACAGTCGTGCATGAATTTGCCGTTTTTCTTAATTTTAGCCACGAAGCGCGTAGGCAAGTATATGAATTACAAATTTCACCACGTTTTATCCGAGAATTTTAGCAGCGTAGTAGCGTTTCCAACCAGTCCCTCAACGAATTTTATCAGTATTTGCCAATAACTGGAGTTTTCCTCAATTTAAACTGCAAATTAGCCATTTTTTAAACATTTTTAGCAGAGAATTATCACTTTTTCCTAATTTGTACTGAAAATTAGCGTTTTTGTAGCAGCGCTACTTAGTGATTTTTTTTCATTTTTAGCCACGAATTGGTGATTTTCCTTGTTTGTACCCGTGAATTAACGTTTTTCGTCCAATTTATATCCGTAAATTGCAAATAACAGATTTTTCTGAATTTCAGCCGTGAAATAGCGTTTTCTGCTAATTTCGCGGCGAACTAGCATCTATTTCAGTGGAGAATGTGCCATGTTTGTCCAATTTTAGTCAGAAAGCGTCTTTTTTTTGTGACTGTTATAGCGTGTTTTCTTAATTTAACCGCGGGGTTGGTCCAAAAACAAAACTTTTGCGTTGATTCTGACAATTTATACGTAGACTGGCTTCTTTAGGCGAATTTTAGTCGGGAAGTTGCATCGCGAGACCACGATGTTCGTTCGAAGAGTTTGTTTTTGTACGTGGTACCTATCACGACTGATTGCGTTGCATTCATTTTAATTCGCCATTTTGAGCGGCCAATCATTCATTGATTGAACTGAGAGCGGCTTGGGGTTTTGTGGCAGCGTTTTCGAATGAGTCTTCAACTTGGAGAATGGTGGCATCGTCCGCAAACTGTGCCAATGTCGTTGTTCTCAGGGCTGAGGCAGGTCGTGGGAATAGACGAGGTAGAGAAGTGGAGCCGATACGCTGCCTTGGGGAACTGCCCCCCAGGACCCCTTGCCCTGGGGAGACAGATTTTGAGGTAGAAACCGCACTTTTACACCTAGCTGAGAAGGTGTGACTCTCCAAGTACGAAGATTTAATTGAGACCTTGAAATCCAGGATTGGTGCAGAAATACGGTGATAATTTACGTAACGCCGAGTGGGGAAGGTACGATTGGAGGGTGGTCGAGGAAACACCTGTACATTGTGCAACTCCCCCTTAACCTCGGAAGCCGACAATCTCAATTTATCGCCTTCTGGATGGAAAAGGATAAGAAAATAAACGCTCAATTTGAAGTTGTTTCGGAACAAATGGCATAAATTAAGTTTTTTTCTTCTCTCTTTCCACACATCCTTCTTTTCTTGTCATCCTCTTTTTCTCGAATGACTCACACTACGCAACATACGGAATACAATAGACTCCGTGGGCAAGTTGTGAAGTAAATGGAAAGCGAGAGTAAAGAGGCAGGAAAAGAGTGAGATGGAAAGGGAATAAAGAAGAACTAAACTGTTCCAGTCCAGTTAGCCTGCACAAAGGCTTCTCCCCTCCACCACACCACTTGCTCATCACAACGAAGCCCCAAGCCCCAAAGCAACTCTTCACAGATGGGTCCCGCTGGCCTTCACGACACGTTTTTTTTTTTCTTCTTTTTTTTTTTTTGTTACTTTTGTTGTTGTTGTACTTCTTCATGCATCACCCAAGGAAACCCCTTCATGATAGGTAATTATACTCACAGTGACCAAGACGAGGAGCATTGTTTGTCAAAACAGAGAAAAAAGTATCGAACATTTCTTTTTTAGACTGAGTTTAATGGTGGCGGGGGGGGGGGGCTGGTGAATTCGACATAAACCAATCGGATAAAGTAAGGGGAAAACATTTAGCGAAGGACGGATTTTATTTTTATCTATTACTTCATTACGATTTCCCCTCCGGGTACAATTCATAAAGTCATAAATTCGATCTCCTCGCCCCCTCACTAGCCAAAGCCACGCAGAGTCCACCATGGCAACCCCCCCCCTCACCGCTATTCCCGGTCACTAACGTCCTTTTCCCGTTGAATTTAGCACATAAATATTACAAAGGAAAAGTATGACTCGAATTTCTAGTTGGAACAAAATAGGACTTTTGGGATTTTACCAGGCACGACCTACCCACTCTCCTCATGACCGCACTAACACACTTTCAAAACCCTAACATTAGTTTTATTTGTGTTTAGAGTTCCTGTATTATTAAACTCGGCAAGTACTAGTGATATATTATCTCGTCGTGAAAAGAGTTGAGGGGATTATGGCTGTACGGGTGAGGGGAGGGGTATTGAAAAGACATTACCCAAAATAAAACTCTAACGCAGGAGAAATAGGCGTGATCAAGAGTTTGTTGAAGAAGAAGGGGGGGAGGTGAATTATGGGTGTCACAAATCCCTCTTTAATTGGACAATGTTTGCAAGTAGAGTGCGAGTGGAAGAAAATGACGATAAATTAGGAGAGAAATGGGGTGGTTCATGGGGGGGGGGGGGTGAACATAAATAGTGGACCTTTTCTCTAGAAAGTTTCCCGTCCATTTTCTAGCTCTTTATGTTTGCATTAGGCTTTTGAATCGAAAACTGTTGGGGGGGGGGGCGGTCATTTACTACTCGTAAATCGTGGTCTTTTGATTGTACAAGGGGAAGTGCATACATGCACGCATTCCACAAGGTGGATTATAATTAGTGAGCCATTTTATGTAGTCTGGAATTAATTTCTTTCTTCTTGAATATACACCAGGTACAGTCTTTAAAAAACCCTAGAAATGGAAATTTAATTTCTCACGAGATTAATTTTTGATGTTGTGTTGGAGAACACAAGCGGAGAGTAATTTGAACCCCCTAAGGGGCCTTAAAATAAACACGAGAGCCTCGTAAAACTAAGCTAAATGCTTAATGTCTTTGATAGTTTTGTTTTATTCATTTTCAACAACAAACAAACTTCGTGCTGTACGTATCAAACAAAATGCTGAGTTGGTTTTAATGACGATTTTATGATTATTAAAGGAATCGCAGACATTAAACTTGTATTATTAAAGATTCGTCTTACTTCACGATTCAGCTGTTTTAAAAATGAGTCAGCCGTGCTCTTATTATTCTGATTTATTTTCATTGCAAGACCGTATTATTTATGACGGCTCTTCCCCTTTCAAGTTTCCCCCTTATAACCGAATTTATTTGTTGTTTAACCCAAGATAGCCCTATAAATCAGTTCTGGCATTCGCCTCCCCCCCCCATGCCCAACAACACTCATCGAAAGTCCCTTTACCAACAGTTGAACAGAATTCCCAACGTTTGTCACTTGTCACGTTAATAGTTTATCGAACTAAAAAGAACCCTGTGAGAAGATGGGGAAGTGTTGGGGCCTGGCGATGATGATTGGTAACGCGAACAGATTAAACAAGACAGTCGCAGTAGGTGAGGGGGGGGGGAGCTCCCTTGATCGCTGAGTCGTGCTGCGTTCAATCTGGAGGGATGGGCTGTAATTTCATTTTCAATCGTTTCCCTCTCTACTTCGTCGTTTAGCTGGTAATCTGCTCCAAACAAAGAACGTTGTAGTCCAGTTTCAGAGAAACCTCTCTAAACACGCCAGACTTTGCACCCTTACATCCTAAATTTGATTATTTTTCCCCCTACCAACAGTTGCCACAGACGAACCCCTCTTCACTCCTGTACTATATACCAGGGATTTACTAATTAAATTAGCGTAGAAAGTGCCGTAGTGGTGTTGGTTCATTTATATTTAATTATTTGATTTCATTCCGACATCATTTCTAATTTATACGTTATATCCCTTCATCTCTTTCCCTGAATTAAATATCTAACGCACTCAAACACGTGTGTCCTATATACGAGCGTCGATTGTCCTTTCTTGTATTTCTCCCGCAGCGTCTAATTGACGATACGTGCCGTTAAATAATGTCATTCGAGTGGAAAGACTGCAGCAAAGTTAATCGGATCTACGAGACAAGGCCCCAATGTTCTCGTGGACGTTCTGTGGTAAAGTGTAATAAGATAATAATGTCGGGGCGCGAAACACTAAGTTGAGAGCCGTGTTGCATCAACATTAAAGGCGGCATGGGATGCAACGCTGTTCGATGATTGTGGTGTGGAGTACACTATTCTCCTCCCCCTTGAACGAACTAAACTATCTCAATTTGAAACGGGCGAGTGTCTCGTGGCTCTGTGGCTGACCAGGTCACAAGCTCGTGCCTCTGAAGGGTTTAAACTCGCGTTACCGTAAGGGGGAGGGGCACTGCATACCAGTCCTCCGTGGGTATACCAGCGTTAAGGGGGTTCAACTTTGACGCAACGTCTTCGGCTTTACACATTTTCCTGCAAAACAGCAAGTTTTCTCTGGTGAATGTGCACTTTAATCAAACAATGCAAACATTAACCGTATACCATCTTCTTCTCACATCAGTTTTATAGCATATCAATTATCCGACCAGTCGATGTAACCGATCCTATACCATCGGGAATGAGTTCCGGACATTGGGCATTACTTTTTTTGTAGGTAAAGGTTGCACAAGGGTTACCTTATCACGATTTGCATAGGATTAAATGGGAGAGCTGAGTAGATAACAGCCCATCTAAATATAACCTCTTTAGCCCCGATGTCAGCCTCCCTCGGCAATGGGCACACAGGTTATGATCAGCTTTGATAAACAGTGATAAATATTCCTGGTTGCCCCATTCATTTGCAGCTTGCTGCAAAGGCGTTTTTTTTTTTTTTTTTTTCAATAACTCTGTCTTGATGGCTTTGTAGACATCAAAATTACGTAAAATGGAACTTAAGAGACTACGCTGGGGGATTATCAAAGGAAGGATCGCCGTAGTCGCGCGCGAGAAATCGTTGCCAGTCTTTACCCGTGAGTATCCAATCGGTCAGCATTTGACGTCGTGACATGAATGAAAATTGGGCAACGTAGTGTTTTTTCTACCACAAAGATTCATTATTGGCAATTCGACGGACGCCCGTCATTTCTAGGCGAATTTTGCCACGTCCACAGAAGTGGCTTACTCTGGAATGCCGGAGACAGGAGTGAGTTTTTCTTTGTTGTTCAAGAAAAAAGGCCAGTACGGGAACGTAAACGCGAATGAGTGACTAGTAACAAAATTATTGGTCTTGTTTATGCTTTTCTGGAGCAATCGTTTCATTACAAACCTTTTCACGTTGCCATCCTGTCAATTGTGGGTGGCTAACCTGAACATGAGGCGCGTTCGGCTCGTTTCACATACGTGGTTTCACGCGGCATGGTTTTGGTTGCCGCGTAGTAAGATGAGACAGCGGTATTCACGCGGATTTAGACGCGAGGGCCTCGTGAAACCGCGCGTGTGTGTAACGAGCCTTAAGAAATGCCTAACGTAGGATGTTCACGTGCTCCTTTTATAAAGCGCTGAAGAAGATTCAGCGGCGTATATCTCCGCCCCCCCCCCTGATGGCTGGACGCGAAATCCCCCCCTTTATGAGCAGTAATCCACCCTCTCAGTGAAAATAAATTTCAGTGCCTAATTTTGACAAATTGGATGAAATCAACACCACGTAGCGTTTAATTATGGCTTTTTCTTAGCTTTAGCCGCGAATCAGCGCTTTATCCACACCTTATTCGCAGATTAGCGCTTTTTCTCAATTTAAAGCCGCGAATTAGCAATTTTTCTTGATTTGAGCCGTGAATTGGATGTTTTTCTCCGTTTCAGTAGCGAAATTAGCGTTTTACTAATTTTAGCTTCGAATTAGAGGGTTTTTTCACTCCATTATTCCACGATTTCCATTATTTAATGCCACGAACTGGCATTCTCCTTTTTTTTTTTTTTTTTTTTTTTTTTTTTTTTTTTTTTTAGCGTTTTTCTCCTTATGACCTTGAATTTGCGTATTTTTCTTAATTTCAACTGGATATTTGAGCTATTTCTCAAGTTGAGCCGCAAATCAGCGTTTTCATTTCAAACGCTCGCATAGTCAAGAATTAGCGTTTTTCTCAATTTTAGCCACGAATGTGCGATGTTTCTCAATATTTGCAGCGAATTACAGCGGCTTTTTCCACCCTTGGCCATTACTTAGCGCCTTTTCTCAATTTTGGCCAAGAAGATGCCTTCATCAAAGAGTGGGGAATGGGCGTTTTTTTAGTTTAGTCTCGAATTAGCGTTCTTCTCAATTTTGGCCATGAATCGGCACTTTTTATGAATTTTACCTGCGAATTAGCTCTTTTCTCAATTCTAACCGTGAATTAGCGCTTTTCCTACATTTCATTCACGAACTTTAGCACTGCTCCTCAATATCATCCGCACATTATAGTTATTTTTCTACATTTTTAACCAAGAATCATCCTTTTGTCTCAATTTGAGCCCTAAATTGAGTTTTTTATCTTCTCATTTTAGTCTGTTATTAGCGATTTTACCCAATTTCAGCCGTGAATTAGTGTTTTCCCAATTACATTCCGCGAATCAGCTCTTTTTACGAATGTTTGCTATGAAGTAAGTTAGAGTGCTATTGGTGAGTATAGTGCCATTTTTATAGCTTAAATAAAGTAAAACGCCATAATGTACTGCTCTTGAACCAAGTCCGCGTCAAGAATTGAGGTAAATCGCTAATTCGCAAATATTAGTGCTAATTAGTGTTAAAAATTGTTAAACGAGTGCTTGATCACGTCTAAAATTCAGAAATTTTAGCCGCTAATAACAGCTTTTACTCAATTTCAGCCCCGAATTGATGAATTTTCAGGAAATACGTGAAGCTGCTGGTACAAGAACAGATCATTATGGTGATTTGTTCTAAAAATTAGCTACAAAATGGCTGTATAGTCCGCGATTCTGCTATTTTTTCACAATTTTGATCTGGAAGTTGCATCTTGAACAGCGAATGAGCGTTTCTTTTGTTTTCTCGCAGTTTTAGCCACGAATATTTGTGTTGTTAGATGGATATTAATGAATAAATCTGTCGCCGCTTCATTAATATCCATCTAACAACATCTAGATAAGATAAAATTCGGCGTGGTTTACCGATCAGGAGAAGCGCCTAGAGTTTCGAGAAACAATGGACCTGGGTGGGGTTCGGCTTAGCTTATCCCTCGGAGTACGACTCCCATAGGCGTCTCCGTGGCGCAAATGGCAGCGTGCTGGACTGGTAATCCAGAGGTTGCGGGTTCAAATCCCGCCGGGGAGCCATTTTTTCTCGAAACTCGAATCGTGTTGGGCTATGCCCTTCCATCGTCGTCCGGATAATATCAGACTAATTAATTTATTAATTAATATTTGTGCTCTTTCCAGCCTTCAAGGCGCGTAATTGTCCTAAGAACAGTATTTCAGCACGCCTTCGCAATTTCAGCAGCTTAAGCGCCTACACGAACTGTACGAATTAGCGTATTTTGTCTATTTTAGCCACGAAGTTGCCTCCGTAAGGCACGAATTAGTACATTTCTCAATTTCAGCTTCCAGAATAGCGCTTGCGTGGGCTTAATCGAATAATCAGCGAAAATTTTGTTGTGCATCTTTCAACGCTCTGTCCTCTAAATCGGATGGACTGAAAATCGTCGAAAGGAGTCAAATTCCCGTCCAACCGGACACCAAGACTTCTTTCCACGTTACCTTTCACAACACACACGTTGAACATAAAACCTAAAAATCCTAATTTTTTCATCTTCAAGCTATTCAGGAGCGGCGGTCCGCCCAATACTCGCCACTACTTCAGTGCGCTATTGCTGGGGCGCAGGGAGCGAACCCCGAAAAGTTAAGTAATTTATGGATTTAAAGGTAACCACGCGAAATTCATAATCCCTAAAAGATCCAGATTCGCGAAATTTGGGGTTAGAAAGAGCTATTTCGCTGATTAAATTAAGAAATGATCCGCCGCTAAAATTGGGAAAATAATTCGTTTCTAAAATTATAAATAGCGCTGAATAATGGCAAAATTTGAGAAAAAACGGTAATGTGAAGCTAAAATGGAGTATTCGCGAATTTTGTAGAAATCCTCTAATTCGGAGCTGTAATTGAGTAAAAGCGGTGATTCGCGGGTGCTCAGAAATGATTTGCAGCTAAAATGAAATGAAAAACAGAAAACATTTATTCGCGGATCAATTCGAAAAAATACGCTAGTTCGTGGCTGAAAATTGAGGAAACACGTTAACTCACGGCTAAAACTGAGACAAGCCGCTATAATTCCCGTCCGAAATAGCTCAATCGCTGGGCTGAATTGAGAAAATTCGCGGCTAAAGTGGACAAGGATGCGCTCATTCACTACTGAAGAAACGGAGAGAAACGATTAAAATAGCGCGATAGATTAAGAAAGATGCTGTCGCCGGTATTTAATTAAAAAAATTAAATGAAATTGATATCTTTCGGATGACGATGAAAGAGCGTAGCACAACACGATTCGAGTTTCAAGAAAAAATGGGATCCCTGGCGAGATTTGAACCCGCAACCTCTGGATTACTAGTCCAGCACGCTACCAGTTGCGCAATTGGTAGCGAAAGGCGTCACCCTGCATTATCTCATAAATATTTTATCTCATGAATTTCATATTTTATCTCATAAATTAGCGCATTTGTTTAATTTCTGCTGATAATTAGCGTTTTAATGTAATTTTATCTGATGATGGATAAAAAAAACGGGTATCATTCGTGGATCAAATCCAAGAGATAAATGCCAACGCACCATCACTGGAGGCAACTTTCTTTAAAATTGGAAAAAAAAAAAAAAAAAAAAAATCATGAATACAAGGGGAAAAATTGCTAATTCTCTGCTTGATAAAGACTGTAATTCGTGGCTGAAATTGAGAAAAAGTGTCAATTGATAGAAAAAGAGAGAGATGTGGTTCACACTCAGGCAACGCCACTCTCAATGCTAAAACAATCACATGAATAGGACAGTGAATAACAAAAACGTAAAATAAATAAACAAAATTAAACAATTAAGGCAATATAGAAATGAATATAAGGATGACTAGACTCTGTTCCGTGGGATGGTAACGTGTCGGAATTGTATCATTAACTTCAATTAAAGTCAAAATATAAGGACAGAAAGACTAAGATTAGGTAAATAAATAGTAAAATTAAATTAAATAAAGAGATTCTATCACACACCGAGCCTTGTTCCAAGGATATCTTAAGCGCTATAAATCGCCACTCTATCTGAATTGAAAAGTTCTCTAGGGACTGCTGCAAGGAGGAGGGAAGGGCGCCCTTCCAAACGAGCATTTAGGCTTCTCGCCGGGTTTCACGTTCAACGAGATGGGCACAGTGCTTTCACCGTCACAAGCTATACCGAGTGCTGGAGGAACCTCGAGTCCTCTCGCGTCAGATGTTCACTAATTTGGTTTCTAAGACGCCGTCCCTTCTTACCGACGTATGATTTGCAGCATTTGCCAGATTGGGCAGACAATCCTGGGTGTAGTATTCGTCTGGTCAAGGCACAATGAAAAAAGGCTGAAAAATCTCTTCTGAAATTAAGTTTATTAGCACATTTTTTGTCCAATATGTCCCTTGCTATGTTTTTCACGTCGGTGACCGGAACGCATGTGTAGAGGTTGGCAATCTCAAAGGAAATAAGTCGACAGAACTCGTCGATAGTTATTCCTTTCAATTTCTCAATTAACTTGCCACAATTTTTAGGCCATATTTAGGAAGGAAGCCCGTTTTCGACTTGAACTCCTGGTTTACTCTACGGCTTACAATCTCGATTGGTGCATTATTGAAAGAGCATTATTTGACGGAAACTTGGGCTAGGTTTGTGAAGTTAAAGTTATCCTTTTTTTCGTTTGTATTGCCTTAATTGTTTCATTTTCTTTATTTATTTTACGTTTTTGTTATTCACTGTCCTATTCGTGTGGTTGTTTTAGAATTGAGAACGGCGTAAGCCGAAAGCGCTCTGCCTAGTAAAATTCGTTTGTGAGTGTGGACCACATCATTTTCTATTGTGAGAACGCTCACCACAACGCCATAATGCACACGTAAAGAGCTAATTCTTAAAAAAAAAAAAACAAAACAAAAACAAAAAAAAAACGGCTGATTGGCGGAAAAAATTGAGCGAAATTTTAATGAGGAAGTAACATAAAAAATAAAAATCGTTGGAAACATTTTTTTTTTTTAAAAGAAAATGACTAAATATGACCAGGAATTGAAAATTAGTGCGTCCATGATTGATTTAGATTTATAGCGAAATAATAAAATTTGTCAATTTTTGTTGTAACCTTAAACGGCCGGTCTGTGACTCGTGACGTAGTTAAGGGGTTGTGACCCCTCCCAACCCTCCGTATCATGGCTGCTATCATGTCTTGCCCCTTCTTGTTCTTCATATTCTCTCAAGTCCCCTATTGTTTTACTTGTGGGAAGCCATTGTTAAGGTCGTGCGGATGCTGTTATTACGTCATCAGTCTATCTAGACTATTTCAAATGGGTCCCGCAACCCAATAGTTTTAAAAAGTAATAAAAAAATATAGGGCCTGATTTTATTTGATCGGATCATGTTTTCATGAGTTTTCGTACCCAAGCTATCACGGCAGCATGATTTTGGAAAATGTGTTACTTCCTCATTAGCAATTTTTCTCAGTTTGAGCTAAAAATTAGCGTTTTTCTTAAGTGGTTTCCTTATATTAGCCGCAACATAGCGGGTTTTTCTAAATGTTTGCCACAAATTAACATTTATTGTTCGCCATACACTATGGATTAGCGATTTGTCTCTTTTTTCAGCCGCAAAGCGAGGTTTTCCCCTCGAAGCCCTAAATTGGCGGTTTTGCCAAATTTCAGTATCAAAGTTGCCTGCGGAAGCCACGAATTGGAGCATTTTTAATTCTTGACGCAAATTGGATTTTTATTTATTTTTTCAATCGTAGCCGTGAATTGACGATTTTCTTGATTTTAGCAGCGTGGTAGCGTTTGTAACCCGAGGTTCAGCGATTTTGTTATTCTGGCCTCGACTTGGCGTTTTCCGATATGTCAGCTGCAAATTGGCAATTTTTACATTTTTGCCAGAACTTTGATTAGCACTTATTAAAATTTAGGCTGAAAATTATATTTCATCTTGATTTTAGCCAGGCTAATTATTGATTTTCTCAATATTTGCAGGTTCTTTTACATTTTAGCATCGCATTAACAATTTTGTTTCACTTTTAGTCGTAGATAGGCGCTTTTTCTCAGTTCTAGCCACGAACCTTTTTTTTTTTTTTGTTTTTGTTTGTTTTTTTTTTTTTTGTTTGTTTTTTCTTTATTTTTTATTTTTCACTTACATCGGTTTTTCTCAATTTTAGCCAGATAGTTGCCCTCAGAAGGCGAGTATTGAAATAATAAATATTAACAAACTTCTCGATTTCGTGATTTTCCTCAGTTTTAGCCCGCAAATTAGCGATTTTTCTCAATTTTAGCAGAGTAGTAGCGTTTCTAACCAGTGAATTCGCGAATTTTCTCAATTTTAGCCACGAACTGGCGTTTTCCTCAATTGTTGCTTCAAATTAGCCATTGCTTCCATTTTCAGCATAGCCCTTTCCCAAGTTGAGCTGAGAACTAGAGTTTTTTCTATTTATGCTAGGCATAATTAGTGAATTTTTCAATATTATACCTGCGTTGTTTTACATACTAGTCCCACATTGACATTTTGTCTTTCAATGTTTGATATGGATTAGCGATTTTTGTTTAGTTTTAGGCTCAAATGGGAATGTTTCGGACAAGTTGCAAACTGGGTCGAATATGGGCGCTCTCCAGCGGCTATTACAAAAAACTTAAAAAGTTTACTTTCACGCCTATTTCATGGAAATTTTATCCTCTTTCTTTTTAAAAAGGACTGATTTTGCTCTAGAGTGCGTTTGTCAGACGTTATTAGCGAAAAGCAGAAAAACACCCCAAATTTTATGGTTTTTCGCAATTTTCTTGGTGCCCAATTAACGAAGAGAATGTAGCGACAATATTTTTAAAACATTAATTTTTATAACCGCAATATTCCTCTGAAAAGCGCTATTTCAACAATATTGTTAAAATATTGAAAAGCAATATGTTTCATCCAACTATTTTAAAAATATTTACACAATATTATGATGCAATGTATTTTGTAATGTTTTGACTACATTATTTTAGCATTACGTTCCTTAACTTTTATAGCTTACTCGTTCGCTTCTCGAAAACAATCTGGGAAGAATCGACGCAATATTTATAATCTGGCGTAACTATTATGATACGATTTCAAGCTCCAAGTAAAATCAAACCACAAAAATATTATAGGGGCCGTAATAATAAGGGTAATGATAATTTTTCCTCACG
Organism: Corythucha ciliata; assembly: GCA_038030265.1. Classification (NCBI taxonomy): domain Eukaryota; kingdom Metazoa; phylum Arthropoda; class Insecta; order Hemiptera; family Tingidae; genus Corythucha; species Corythucha ciliata. Next base: position 58,511,451 of record CM075943.1, read on the forward strand.
TTTCTGTACATAATATATCCGTTGTCCTTAATCCTTATTTAGTTATTATTTATTTCGAGGTGTTGTGTCATCGCAAGCAAATTATATCTATCTGTGCGGTATGGGGGTGATGGGGATGAATCCTGGTGATCTATTTTTCCTCGAATCTCACAAGTGTTATGGTGGGGGGGGGATTATTATAAGAGTTAACTTTTTAAACAATGATTTAATGGTTTGAGTACTCCAGTACAAATTCTAATGCGCTATACCCGCGGCAGCCACTCAGCCAGCTGCCGTAGCGATATTTCATTGTATTCGGTGGACTTGGATCAATGACGTAACAACCAGAGCTGCGAAAGTTATACTTATTATACGCCCGCAAGACAGTGCAAGTGGAAGTGAAGTTCCCGCGAACACACATTTCAACGCGGTTGGATTAGAGTCGATGACCGATAAGGTACACCTCGTTCGTCGTTCCTCGTGGTCTCTATTGCCTGGAAACCGAACAACTGAAAATTGAAAAATGTTGATCTCGTTGTTTGGCGAGTATCGTGTGCGTGCAGCCAGCTCAAGTCCCTCGTATCGTTGTCCTGAGTTTGGGGAATTAATTATAAAGACCATCTAGGCCAAAACAATCTCATTTTTTTTTTTCTAATGGTCTTGTTCTTCGTTGACTTAGACCCTGGGCCATCCCCGTATTACGGCTCTTTACCGCGTTAAATTTTTATCGAGACAGTCTGTTGTGGCGTGGACCCCGTTGCAAAACTCTAAATTTTGTGAGAACTCGTCGCTCTCGCGTACCGTTGCTAGTGTGAACAAACAACTTATCACTAATGAGCTGGCTCTTGAATATACGCTAAAAGGACAGGCCCGTAAGGCGTCAGACAAACAGCCTTTCATAAAGACCGCTCTAATATAAAATATTTTTGAGTATGTATTAGGGGAGAAGTGCGAGGCTCAAGTGCTTAAAACCAAGTTCCATTGACTTTAGGAGTCACACAAAAAACTTGGCCGACTTCCACCATAGACAAAATTAATCAAATTTGTGGGGCATGGCTGACTCAAGCCAAAGCACGAAAAGACCGCAAGAGGTAAAAGTTGTCACAAACGTTTGATCCATGAACACAATTTTACATTCAAGTAATGATTTCATTGCATTTTAGAAAGTGCCTTGGCACTGACGACCGCAATAGCGAAATTGTGTCGTAGAGCCAAGTTGCGTTCCCCATCTTGAGGTTTTATTTTTGCTCTTCCCACGAGTTTTGAGTATGACTCGCAGTGCCTTTTTTTATTTTTTCTTTTTTTTATTTATGTGAGTAATCTTTTCACACTTGCGTTTTTTTCATATTCAACCCTTACATTCAAATCTGCATGGTTTCTTGTTTGCAGGTCGATTTACTCCATGATGGTGAATGAAGAAGTTTTTAAAGACGTTTTCCAGTGTTTTCTCTCTTTTGTTTGTGAGTTTTTCTTATTCTCTAGTCTTTGTTTTTGTTCACATTTTTCTTTACGTACTGATTTGATTTCTTGCTTTTCAGAACGATGCCCTTCCCCGACAGAGTTTTGAGGATGGCTCACAGTACCTTTTTTATTCTTTAATATTTTTATTTTTGTGAGTAATCTTTTCACTCGTGCGTTTTCTTCGTATTCAACTCTTACATTCAAATCTGCATTGTTTCTTGTTTGCAGGTCGATTTACTCCATGATGGCGAATGAAGAAGTTTTTTTAAAGGTGCTTCCCATGGTTTTTCAGGGAGCCAACTATATGAAATTGGTTTCTGACGTGCCAGATCCACAGAATTGTGTTTTAGAAATAGCCAAACCGGAAAATTGCTTTTTGTAAGGTGGAAAAGACGAAATTTGGTTATCGAATTAGATAAAAAACTAGGAAATCGAGTTCTCCGAAGTGTCAATGGTGCCTACCTGCGGAATTGTTGGGGTGTGTTCGCGTACTTCGCTATATTGGAGCACCGTCGGCGTATACCTTTGCATAAAAGTCGCTTGCGGAGACTGGTACCACTGCAGGGATACTAAGCTGGATGCTTCAGAACATCTTCACACGTCGTCACATTATTGTTGGATAAATAGCGTTGATACACAGGATGCTCTCATCAGCCCAACCGACCCATCAGGGGCGTCACGTCACGCGTACACCCATTTTGGTCAACAACATTGGACGACAGCTGCGTGCTCTCCATTAAAGTATAGCTTGAGTAATTCAACTCAATCCCTTTCCAATGAAGGAGTTGTAAGGCCTCAAGGAAACACATTGCGTTGCCCTCCCAATTTCTCCCCATCACTTCATTTATTTTCCCTTGGGACTCAAGGGTGAATAAGGAAACAAAATAAATTATACTCCTCTCCCCCGCCTACTAATTTTTCACTATACCAAAAAGTCTTACTGCCCCTTACCAAATCAGATTTTCTCCCCTAACATTCTTCCCTTAGGTAGGTCTCTTTGGATGTGATTACGTTGTCTCTAGCACAGTAAATTATCATTACAATTTTTTTTAATGAAATAATTGGTCATTTCTCTTTTGAGACACTTCTAAGAATTAATGTTCAGTTAAGTGGACGACAGGTTTGCTGTTTCACAGCTAATGGTTTTGTTATGGCAAGCGTGTTGGAGCTATGGAACGGCCGAAGGGGTGGGCGGGGTGCCGTGTTTTCAAGAGAAAGAGAGAGGTAGCCGGTGGGAAGTGGATTTTCGAGTTGTCCTAGGGGTTTCATCGAGGGCTTTGAGGAATAAGGGTTGGTAGTAGTTTGTGTTACTTTGGTGAAGGGGGAGGGCGTGCAGGCTCGCAGGACTCGGTGTGGCTGCTAGGGAAGAGATAGAGGCTCTAGGGGGATTAACTGTTTCATCTCTGGAATTTAAACGACAATCATTATTTCAAATTAAGCCACCCTACTACCCCTCTCAGCCCTTCTTTACACCTCCCCACCGAACTAAGAGCAACATTCATCTCATCCAACCCTCCCCCATCCTGACAATTCTATCTACCTCGTTGGTTCTCCATTCCTATTTTAACATCCATATTCTCATCCAGTGATGGCCGGTGCGAACACAGCGGTGGATGACTGATGATGTTACCAATGTTCCAAGCACGAATCCCAACAATTACGCAGTTCCTGTAAAGGGAAATGCACAAGGCCGGTTTCACACATGTACGGTTCCACATTCGGTTCGATTCGTTTTCGATTATTTTTCGGCAGTAGCCGAACAAGTAAGAAACGACGTTTCGGTCTCTATTCGGCACCTAATAGAAACCTCAAAGAACAGATTGTTTTCTCGACACGAATAAGGTTTTAATTTGACTTCAATCAGGCACGAATTCGTGTCCAGGCAAAAGAAAGCAAATTAGAGCTTTTTACACATGTCCGGTTTAGTTTCGGTTCGGTTTCGGTTTCTAAAAGCAATTAGGTAGCAAGTTGTATTTGCAAGGGAAAAAAACGTCGGAAAAAATTGAAAAAAACTCCACCGAGGTCCAAGGTTGAGGTGCAGTCTCCGTTTCGAACTCAGACCTTCAACTGTACGATGAGCTACTTATTGCTTTTCTCTCATCTTTGGTCGCTGCCGTCGAATGGAATGGAACCGTACAAGTGTGAAACTCGATTAAAAATACAAATAAATTTAATGAAATTCCTAGAAATTATGCCAGAATATTCTCAAAAAACTAATTAAGACGTGAAATTCATGATTATCTTGACGCCACCGTAATTTTGTAACGTTGAATATGAGCGAGACCTCTTTTCCTGTCAGAGATATTTTTAATTACACTATCCCAAGCTGAAGCTATTATAAATGTGCGTAAGGAGAGAGGCCGTTCTCAGTCTTTCAACCACACCACCGAGGCCGCACAAGCGATAATAAATTACAAGCGCAATATTCCAGTGGATAGTAGTCATACGACGCAATTAAAGGGTGGAGTGGAGAAGAAACAAGAAAAAAAAACAACGTATTTGAATCAACCGTTGAAAATTTGCATAAAAAATAACGCACAGAGGGGCGCAATTATAAAAAATAATTACACGTTCTGATTGGTAAATATTTCAATAGGCGGTCGCTTCGTCGTGATTATTTCATAAATATTCATAGAATATTCAAAATGCCCCGCAAATATTGAATCTAAGTTCTCTCTCGCTACCTTCGTCAATTCTCTCAAAATCTGTTAAAGTTGAAACAAAATGCCGCCTATGAATTTCTATTCGACGTCTTTCACGTAGATGGGTGGCTTCAAATCAACTGTATAATAAGCCTATCAAGTGGTGTAATTGAATGTGCTGGATTGGGGGGGGGGGTTAAAGGCGGCGAGGCATCATTCTTTCATCCCCAATGACCAGGGTCTTTTGGTGGTAGGAGGGGCGGGGGGGGGTCGAAAGAAAATTCTCCCACTGGGTTTGAATCATTTTGAGTGTGCCAACTAATGAGGTATAAGGAGGAGTGATAATGATGTCAAAGCGTGCGACAAAATATCGAGGTTGTGGGGGGGGGGGAGTCTGTGTATATGGCTGCAGGTGGGGTTTATCTATCGCCATGTGTAATGTTGGGGTAGAGGAGGGACTGTTTTATTCGAGATTATCCCAAATAAACGCTAACAAAGAGGTAAAGCTCATGTTATGGTTGATGGGACCGCGATGGGTCGTATCGATTTTTTCGTGTACACTTTTTTCCGTGTAAAAGCTTTCCCTCTATTCTTCAATTCCTTGTAACCTTCAGCACAGCTTTGAGGATTAAAGTACAGAAAATCTTTTATTTAAACATTCCATTGTTTTCTCTTTGTTTTTTTCATCAAAATCTATCCCGCTTTGCTTGTAAAAATGGCAGGAATAGAAATGGAAAACCCGTGCAAGCATGTGCTTTCAAAACTGAAAAAAAAATAACAATAAATAAAAACGTAGGCCCCGTTGTAAAACTCAATGTGGACCGTCTTCCTGCTCCCATAGGCTGCAGGGGATCATTTGAACGTGATAATAAGGTTCAGTGGGTGGCCAAATACGTTCCCTTTTGCTATTCAATTTCTGTGGGCTCCGTGAAGAAAAATGTCGTTCAACAATCGAAAATTAAAAGCGTCTTTTCTAAAAGAAAAATCGAAAATGAAAGAGACTTCGGGGCTTGTTGGAGATGTAATTCTCTGGAGAAATGTGAAAAGGTCAAGAAGGAATGAGACAACGTTGACAAAGATTGTACTCGAATGGTTGAAAGAGGCGGAAGAAAAGGGAAGGATTTTCTTTCACGCTATATCCAAAGGCGGAAAAAAAAAACCCTTCATGTCATTACCTCAAACGCGTTATAAGAAGTAAGCCTCGTCAACACTGTTTAGAGCGACCGGGTGTTACACATTTGGCCCTCTTTTCACTTCACGGCTCTCATGATTGAATGTGAAGGAAGAAAATGGGCGACGGCACGTGAATAAAGATCTTTCTCACTTCACCTCGCATCGTTTCTTGACATTTCGCTTAATTAGAATGTCGCTAAGTTCTCTAGAAAGGAACCCACATGTTCACCCCTCCTCTTCAATACTCACTTGTAGTATCACTATTTTCATAAGCATAACGGAACAGTCTCACAACCCTCCTACCCTTAAACCAAATGCATCTCTTTTTACTGTTTATTCCCACCACTTCATCTCAGTAATTGCTTCGTTCTCTCCCTCTTATAAATCTCCAGCTGCGAGTGAGAGCTTACCCCGAGTTTGTGTGACACGTGTATCCACCCTTAAGTAAATTAGAGCCACTGTTACAATTTTCCTAGAGTGTTCACCCTCCCCCCCTCGGAGTCTTGACACAAATTCTGGGAAAATCTCAGGACTTAATACTATAGCTGCAATGAAAATTCTCCGTATTCCAACCCCACTATTACATCCAAGGGCCCGCGTAGCTCACGTGTGAAATGAAAAACCGTTGTGAAGGTATGGTAATGGCGTGCGGGGATTTTGTACAGTGGGCAATGTCTATATTGACGCTCGTAAGCCCCTAGTTTTTCCAAGCAAACACGCAATATCCAAGAAACACGACAAGTCAGCTGCGTGCCTGAGAATGAAGGAGGTCCAAGGATTTTTTGAAAGAGCAAAAATCCATGAAACTGAGGTTCGTGAGAGCCAAAATGACGGATTTGCTTTTTGTTAGAGCCACATTTGTTTTCTGATTGAACCAAACAAAATCTGGAAAACTGATTCTAGAAAGAATAATTAATGCCACGGAATTCAGGTTTTTAAATAGGAAAGCGTCTGTGAAATTGAGCTTCAAAGGAAAATAATCCTCCAACCACCATACTGGGCCACCATGGACTGACAGAAATTGTTAGCTAGAATTTTGCGGATTCCAACCACTTTTAAACCCTAATTTTGTGAATTTGGCACTAAAGGGAATCAATCTGGTGGGAATGACCCTTTTAAACCATACTTTTTGCGGAAGCGGCACTTATACCCATTTTATTCGTTCAAGAAGCCAATTCGAAATCTGCCTTTATACTGCTATTAATAAACGCTAGTTTAGGTGCAGCACGAATCTAAAAATCTGCGGAATTTATCCGGTATTTATCCCCACGAAATGGCCAGCTTTTGGGCTTTATTTTGGATCCTTCTTTGTGTTCGGGGAACCCTGGCTATCCGGCCATGACAGTGCCCAGCAGGGTGGGCCGAAAAACATTTTTTTTTTAATTTTTAATCTCAATACCGCGGGAAAGTTGCATTTTCCTCTGCTGAGCGCATACCAAAAAACAAAAATGAAATCAAACAATGTGTTCTGTTCGCGTATCGCGCTCATAATTTATGCAAAATGGCTTAATGTTCCTAATTTTCTCATTTTTTGAATAATCACTAAAATCAATTCTATTGCTATGCTATTGGCCTTAATATGAACATAAAAGCATGATGAAAAATTGGAAAACTGTAATCCAAAACTCTATTTGATCGAGCAACAAGATTACGGCCCAAATTTATAGTCGTCCTTTGAGGAAAATATGTTGAGAAAAGTGTTCTCATATTTTTTATGACACATGTTTTTTGATTATTGTTCTACCCCCTTTGGAGTTTTTTGAAGAATAAAAAAAAAATAAAATACATTTTTTGACTAATAATAGGTTATGGGCCCAGATCACGTTTTCTGCTGCCGATAGCTTCAAGTTAATATGGAGCTAACAAAGGAAAACATTGGTCTTCTGGAAGGACAGAAGAACTGGATAACATGGAAGTACAAGATCAGCATACTTCTCCGAGCTATTCCAGGGTCGATAAGTGTTGTGAACGGCGTTTTGAAGCAACCTGAAGAACCTCAAAGAAGGCGTGGTTGAAGAAGTCAGGAAGAAATATGAAACAGATCTGACTAACTACTGCTATGATCATTTTGACTACGAACATGACGGAAGAAACTCTAAAGAAAGTAATGCGTTTTTCGACATCACGAGAGGTCTGGATGGAACTACACCGATTATTTGATGGAGCGTCCGAAGATAAGGCGTACGACATTTGTTCCCAATTTTTTAATTACAAGCGAGATCCTATCGACGATAACTAGTCACATGTCCAAATTGAAGAACTTGTGGAATGACTTGAAGATTGAAATTGTGAAAGAACGAGGACCGCATAGTGAACTACCCGATTTATTTCTGATTTGCAAGATACTTGAAACGCTACCAGAAGAATATTTTTCTTTCAAATCAAGCTGGATGTTAATGACGAAGGCAGACAGGACCATCGAGAATTTGACCAATCAGCTATGTGCCTTTGAAAGAGCCCTAAAGGGCAAAGAAAATCAAGATAGTCAAGAGGTACTCACAGTTAATTCATCGAAACCAGTGGAACAGGAAAACTCGAGAGTAAAACCCCAGGCTAAATTCAAGTGTCATTACTGTGGAGGTATAGGTCACATCGTTCGGAACTGTAAAAAATGGGTAGCGGATGGACGACCACCAAAACAAACTGAAAAAAAAAGTCAGGAGCAATATGACTATGCTTAGTGCAACTGCTTTTCTGTCGAAAAAAAATGACGAAGAAAGTTGGTTCGTAGACAATGGGGCGACGAATCACATAACTTTCAGAAAAGAATTTTTCAAAACTTTTGAGGAGTTTTCAGACTCACACAAAGTAACTACTGCGACAGGCGATACAGTCGAAGCAATCGGAAAAGGAAGAATCCGAGTATGCTCAAAAATTGGAAGAAATCATCACGAACTCCATTTTGATGACGTATGGTATGTACCAGAAATTAAGAAAAATTTATTCTCTCCAATAGCAGCTCACGACAAACAGCCAAGAAGCAAATTTGTTTCTACAACGAAGCGTTGCCAATTCGAAGTGAACGATCAAGTGATATTAGTTGGTTTCAGAAATCGTCACTCAGGTCTCTTCAAATTGTCATTGCAAAGCATCAGGGGCGGATCCATAGGGGGGGTAATGGGGGTAACTACCCCCCCCCCCCAGGATTTCAGAAATGTTGATTTTTTAATAAAGATAGAGAGAGCATCACGACGATTTCCTGAGGACAAGCAGTATGGTTGGCAATCTTATCTGTCGATTCTCTCATACAAATGCTACCCCCTCCCCAGCAATGCCAATTTCGTAGCCTCACCTTTTCATAAAGTGAATCTTCATGTATGAGATCGTGCAGAAGTCTTTTCATGTTGAGAAATGTATCATTAATGTAAAGAGCTGCACCTTTTTGGTACCTATTAGACCGATGAATACGTTCGTCCTGTTTTCGAAGAAAATCAAATACACCTTACCTTTTTGCAGGGTAGATTACCTCTCCAAGATGTTTCCACCATGAAATTTAGGTGGAAAACTCTTGAGACATCCTTATACACCCTGAATCACACCCCAAAATGTCATTAACTTTGGCATTGTGTCACTAACAAGTTACCTGACTGCTGGTGTATACATGTAGATGGTTGTTTGAATTCTAAAGGAAATTTAGTGCTCTACAATGTCTTAAAGCTAGATTTTCCTAGCAGCGCAAAACGCTCAGCGCAGCGTCATTTAAATTGTTTCCCAGTCGAAAAGTGAAGATGTAACTAGGAATATAATGTAAAATGCGCTGCGCTCCCTAAGCGTTTTGCGCCGCTATAGGAAAACCCAGTTTTACGGGAAATTTCCATAGAACGCGTACTACTTTTCGAGTTACAGGCAAAAAAACTCGGGTTTTCGGCGCTTCTGAAGTGGGGCCCTTCTGGCGGGGAAATTTTGGTGGAAAACTCATAAAAATGACTCATTTTCTTTTATAGCAATTAAAAAAATAATAATTAGCGATTTTTTGGCAGAAATGACCATTTTTGGGGAAAAAGAGTGCCCTTCAAAACCAGTGGTTTAACCGCAGTAAAATTCAAACGATCCTTGCGGTTTTTAGCGTGCTAAAAATCGTAAGACCCCGTTCACAATCTCTATGCTTTCGATGGAATCCACCTCCTTATATCGGTTGTCCCTCTGCGAATGCTCCTCTTCGAACTTTTGGAACTAACTACAACCAATTACTTTTGCAGTCTCTTTTAATTGTCGAATGCATTTCGGGCACAACTGTGACCCCTCATCAGCAACTGACACCTTCTACTGCAAGTAACGCATGAGGAGCATTCTATGCTTTCGTTGTGTGGTGTCCATGCAACCTATCAAAATGCTTCATTTTTCGAGCGAATAAATTTGTTTGGCTGCATAGACTCCACAGAACGTAAACATAGAGCTTGTGAACGGGCCTTTAAAGCCTCATGTGAAGCGGTCCTTTGAATGGAACTGGATGTGAAGGCTCACCAAAGCATCGAAAGATACATGCTCCGGCAGCTGGCTGTCGAATAGAGTGGATTTCACTACTAATATACGAATTTCGACGTTATTAGTAAATTAGGTATTATTGTGCGGAAATTGCTAAATAAAAGAAGAGAATCACACTGAGTGGTAATTTTTGTCGAATAATAGCAAATTAACTAATAACGTGGAAATTCGGTGTAGTACTCTATTTGACAGCCAGCTGCTGGGGCGACATTTTTTTGATACTTTGGTGGGCGTTCGTTCGGTGGGCAGTCAGTTCCATTCAAAGGCCCACTGACGATGAGGTTTTCAGGACGTTTAGCATGTTGAAATTCGCAAGGATTGTTTGAATTTTGCAGGTCAAAACAAGCGATTTGGAAGAGAAAAGTTACATTTTTCTTCTTTAAAAAACATTGTCATTTTTGCTGGAAAATTGCCAATTAATTAAACAAACGCTCATGAGTAATTTTGAATGGGACACGTTGGAGAAGTTTCTCTGATCCATGGAAAGTCGATAGGCGCTGTTGATCAACAGTGGGAGAGGACTTATTTTTCCTTTTGATTTGGATCATTGCTTCCGCACCTACGGCCTATTATTCATTATCTAGTCAGATTTAGTATGATCAAGTGGGGGTTTAGGACAGTCAATAAGAACATTAAAAATAGCTAAAATCGCAATTAAACGGCTAGTTCTGATTTTTTAGTATGTTGTTAGGACCAGCACCAGTAGTGTAAATCCGAGTTTTCAGCTTCGAAAGACTTCCGCTACTTTTGTGGCACTCGAAAAACCGCGAAAATTTTGCACTATTCTTGGATTTTTCACGTTATCTCCTAAAATATACATCTTAAGATAAAACGTACGAAATACGTTAATACAATTTTCTACAATTTGAGACCTAATGTACATCTGTAGGGCATATAATAACCAAGATGCAACTCCTTGAATTTAGATTTATTTATAAAAAAAATTGAAATTTCAAGTTTTGGTCAACTTTCGACCCAAGGTTTGGCCAAAATTCTCATCCTACGGGGAAATCCGAGTCGAGAGAAGTTGTAGCAAATTTAATTATGTTCCATTTAAGCACACAAGGATGTCTGTAGACCAAATATTTTCATCAAAATCCTGGAATAAACAAAAAGATTGGAAACTAGATTTTTCTAAAAATGAATCTGTTGAGTTCCCACCCCTAAGTTTGGGTGGGTCCTAGTGCACACGAGCGATAAGTGTAGCATGGTCATCGCTAAGCTAATCATCAGGACCATTCTCCTCTATACACTCTGTGAATGGACTGCTCCACTAGTTGCTAATTGTTTTTCCATGGTCGTGGTGACATGTATCGCAGTGATCGGGCGAAACTTATCGCTCGTGTACACGGAGCATAAGGCTGAATGAAAATATCACAAAATTAAAAGAATGAGGAAGTAACACATTTTCCAAAATCATGCTGTCGTGATAGCTTGGGTACCAAAACTCATGAAAACACGATCGGGTTGTCAGCCAGGGACGTGAATCGTTGTAGGGTAGCACCTCCGCTTCCGTTGAGGGGCGGTCCATCGCCTCCACAATCTTGGATCTCTGATAGAGATGGAGTAGCTCTGGACCACACGCAAAGGTACAATTCTTGTGATTGTCTTGGGGGGCCCAATCCAACCCAATCCAATGACCCAGCCGTTTCGCCGGTATTGATTTTTTTAAATGGTCATTTCTAGTCGCTTTTGGCAAAATTGTGTGAAAAAATAAAACTAGTTCAAGTCTCAGTTGAGTGATGTAATCTTTGACGCTACCTATAATACTGGTGATATGTTGAGTTTCAACATTTGTGGACGAAGTTGGTGGGCGTAGCCACTTTTTTTGAAACAACACCTATTTTCATCGCCCTGTACAGAATATTTTCCGGGCCTTAAAAAATCTGGCATATATGGTTTCTGACTTTTAGTTTCGCCAGCTTTCACTGAAAAATAGTGCAATTTTCATCGAAGGCTTCGTTCGATAGTTATAAGCAAAAGAGTTCGACTGAGAAAGGAGTTTTTGGAAAAATTACTCATTTTGCGAATTTCCCACTGCGTTTTATTGCCACTTATCCGGTCTTTATAAAAACGCCATACGTGACTCCTTATAGGAAATTTAACGAGCTTTCAGATGAGTTTCTTCGAAGTTTAATCGGATGGATAGTTTTTGAGTTATAGGCCGAAATGTGTCAAAAAACGTTTTTTTTGTTTTTTTGTTTTTTTTTGCACCAAATTATAAATTGTTTGACGTTATGGCCCTGTCTTATGTTAATCTTCAAATGAAATTTCATATAATAGGTCTGATAGAAAATTCAATCAGTTTTCAGATCGTTTTTTATTTTAAAAAATTGGACTACTACTTTGCGAGCTACTGGCAAAAATGTGCAGAAAAACGTGGTTTTTGGGCCGCCTTTTTCCGCTTTTTTTGTCGCATAACTGATGGCACTGATTTTTCCTGCAGTTTTAAAGGCTTTTCACTTTCAGGCGAATCAGCGCATCCATCGACTGAAAAAAGTGCCAAAAATGAGCAGTTTTCGCGATTTTCTCAAAACGCACAAGGAAATTTTGTTGGATCTCTTTAGATTCCTGTTCCTCACCCCAAAAAACATAGAATAAAGTAAAAAAAATTGAAAGACGAAATGTTTGTCCACGTGGAACTACCGTTTGACTGGACTATATATGGTCTTTCAGACATCGTTGTGTGCTTAAATGGAACATAATTAAATTTGTTACAAATTCTCTCGGCTCGGCTTTTCTAGTAGGATGAGTATTTTAGCCAAAATTCGGGTCGAAAGTTGACCAAAACTTGAAATTTTAATTTTTTTGACAAATTAATCCAAATTCGAGGAGCTGTATCATGATTACTATATGACATACAGAGGTGGTACGTTAGGTCACAAACTGTAGCAAATTGTGTTTGGTTTTTAACGTATTTCGTACGTTTTATCTTAAAATGCATATTTTAGGAGATAAAGTGAAAAACCCGAAAAAAGTGCAAACATTTCGCGGTTTTTCGAGTGCCACGAAAGTAGCACAAGTTTTTCGAAGCTGAAAACTTGTTCTTGCACTACTGGTGCTGCTCCTGAAAACATACTAAAAAATCAGAACTAGCCGTTTAATTGCGATTTTATTGTTTTTGTTGACTGTCCTAGTTGAATTTTATGGAAAATTAAAAATCCCCATATCGTACAATCTTAAGGAGGTGTTGAGGCGACAGAAAATAGTAATTTTATGTCGAAAATTGCTATTCCTGACTTTCTGTCACGGTACTGACAGGGTCTGTCAGGGTGGCAGAGTTTTTTTCCCGAATCATAGCCAAAAATTTACAGAAAGTCTGCTACAAAGCGAGTTACTCGCATTTATTTAGGGAAAGGGATGCTATCCTAAAAAGATGTTAGAAAAATCATATCTCGATGGATTTTGATTTTCGTACCACTACCATAGTGTATTTAGCGTTTTCGACTGCAAATGAGGTCTAATTTCATCAATTTTTTTTCTACACTTATTCGCATCCAACCTGTATGTATAGAAAGTTTTCGACATAAAAATTAATACTTTGAAACACTAGGCACAACTTTTGGCTGCCCGAAAACCGCGATTTTTGGGTCATTTTATCAGTTTTTTCTTTAATATCTCCCGAAAACGAGAGGCTTTATATAGAGAAAACCCTTCTCGTACAAAACATTTAGGGTCATTAAATTTCCTACACCAATACATTCATGTGAATAAGTACATTGGTTTTCCACGACCAATGCGGAGCGCGCTACAAACTTACGGGCCTTTTTTTCTAAAATGGGTGAAAGGCTTAAAATCACCTGTTTCCGACCAATCTATGCTCTGTGAGCTTGATTTCTGCCCATCAACCTTCATTCCATTAGCCTACCCAACTTTTTCAAGCCCTCTAGCTCCACCTCGGTTGAAAATTTTGAAGCCTTCTATTCTAGATTTTATGTAAAAAAAACTGACCATTTTGCCTCCAGAAAACGATAATTTATGCGTTAAACTTGGCGTTTTGGTGTTCTGGGACTCCACTAGGTCCCTAGCGTCGGTAACCGTTAATTTGCAGGGGAAAAGAATAGTGTGGCAGGACTAATTCGCAGTGACGGCGGAACCGGGGGGGCAGGGTGAGCGGCCGCGTCGCCCCCCCAGGCTTCAATGCCAATCTTCTATCCCGAATACTGCACCCAAAGTTCTTATTCTATCCTTTTCGCTTCTTATTCGAGGACCAAGCGACCGTCACTCAGATCGAAAACCCTGGATCATTTGCGAGAAGATGAAAAATAGCAATGCCTAGAACATTCGCCCCCCCCCCCCATCTTTCACTTTTCTGCAGACTTTTTGTTAGGTATATTATTGATTTTTCTTCTACACTTTACCCCTGCCATCTGGCAAAGGAGGGCGATCCACCTATCGGCCACCCTCCCCGGAGAGAGGGTTTTAGCCCAAATTTAGGCAATATGAAGCACAGGCGTAGCAAGGGGCGTGCGGCGTGTGCGGTGCGCACCGTGCATCTCTACCCTGGGGGCATCAAACCCGCTGTTTTGTTATGCGATCACCGCTACCCAGTGGCGGAACAACACTTGTCCGGGGCCCGGGGCGTAAATCTCTAGGAGGCCCTTTAGTCTCTAATTAAACCGTAAATATACTTTTTTGCATCTTTGAAGTATATATTTTCCTCAATTTTAGCCACGAAATTGCCTCTAAAGTGCGTTTTCTCAATTTTTTCCGCGAATTAGCTCATTTTCTCATTTTTAGCAGCGAATCGGCGCTTTTTACAAGCTCTTAGCGTGAAGTTGCCTTAAGAATCCGCAAATTAGGTAGCGTTTAAGTGCTCTTTCCCAATTTTATCCGCAAATTAGCAATTTTTCTAAATTTAAGCCGTAAATTCGCGCTTTTCTCCATTACAAAAAAAAACCATTCGTGTTTTTCTCTATTTATTACCCTCGAATTAGCGCTTTTTCACAGTTTCAGCCACTTGAATTAGCGCTTTTTCTCAATTTTATTCCCAAAGTTCCCCAAGAATGTGCAAGTTGGGGTATTCTCAATTTCAGCTGTGAATTAGCCTTTTTACCCCCAATTTAGCAGTGAATGGGCACATTTTTTAATTTTAGCTGGAAATTATAGCACTTTTTCTCGATTTTATCTGCAAAATTCAAATGTTTTGTACCTTATAGTTGTGAATAAAAGTTTTCCTCCACTTTTAGACGCAAATTCGCGTTTTTCTCTATTTCACGCCGTGAATCGCAGCGCTTTTTCTCAATTTCAGTCCCAGCCCCGAGAATCCGTGAGTTGGCGTTTTCTGTGAATTCGCGCTTTTTCCCAATGTTTAAAGCTGCCAAATTGTAACACTTTATCATAACAACGTGTTTCTCTATTTTTAGACTCGAATTCGCGTTGTTCTCTTTTTTATCCTTGAATTAGCGTTTTTCTCATCTTTAGCGCGTGAATTAGCGCTTTTCAACTTCAGCCTTAAAGTTGCCCCTAAGAATTGGCGAATTGGCGTTTTCTCTCATTTTCAGCTGTGAATCAGCGTTTTGTTTCTTAATTTTAGCAGTAAATTAGCACATTTTCTTAAATTTAGCTACGATTTTTAGCGTTTTTATCCGTAAAATCGTAATTTTTCATACCTTAGCTGAGTTTTCCTCCACTTTTATCCAGACGCGAATTCGCGTTTTTGACTATTTCACCCGTGAATTAGCGCTTTTTCTAAATTTTAGTCCCAATGTTGCCCCGAGAATCCTTGAGTTGGCGTTTCTCCCTTTTAGCTGTGAATTTGCGCTTGTTCGAAATTTTGAAAGTTACTAAATTGTAGCACTTTATCACAATTTTAGCTGTAAATTAGCGTGTTTTTTTTTTTTTTTTTTTTTCTCAAGACGACGCGAATTTGCGTTTTTCTCTTTTTCATCATTGAATTAGCGCTTTTCTCAGTTTTAGCTGCGTAAATTAGCGCTTTTTCCTAATTTCGCCCCAACAATTCGTGATTTTGCGTTATCTCAATGTCAGCTGTGAACTAGCTAGCGCTTTTTCTTAATATTAACAGCCATAAATTTCAGCAATTTTTCTCAATTTCAGCCGCGAATCAGCGTTTTAATCACTTTTACAAGCGAGTTTAGCCATTCGTTTTCATCTTATCTACTTGAAAATCCCGATTTTTCATCTTCAAGCTATTCAGGGGCCCCCATCCGAACCCCGGATCCGGATTTCTAGTTATGCCTCTACCTGCATTCCCACACTTTGCTGTTTTATTTGAGTACGAATGATTATCGTTTATTATTTAAAACGAATACTTGCCATATTCTATGTGGCAAAAAAACAACTAAGAAATCAATTATAGTATATGTATACGCAGGAGCTAAAGTCGTGGCTCTAAAACGCCGTAAAATTTGCCGCGGTACATTACATTACAAGCCCGGCGGGCGAGGCGAGGTAAATCCCCTTCCTACGAGTGATGTACGTCTTTTTTCACGCGACAGCAAGGAAATGATAAAACTGACTTTGACATATTGACTACTGACTTCTCGTGTCTTTAGTTTAAGAAGACCTTAAACGACGTAATAACCCGAGTTCATTTACTCTCCGTACTAGGACGGAAAATATTTTCTGGACTAGTACAGAAAATTTCTCGAATGTCACTGTGCGGTAATGGTCAATTTCCCAGACAATTTTGGGTACAGAAAATGACTACTTTCGGAGCATGTCGCTTGAAAAATACTTTAGTTCCTAGGCATGAAAAGAGACACTTTTGGGACTCATTTGCGGCCGTAAAATTCGGTTTTAGTATCATGTGGGATAAAAATAAAATATTATTAGTCAAAAACCTATCAAAATCAGGCCGTTGTATACCACATTCAAATCATTCCCTAAATGCTGAAAATTCAAGACTATTGGGCACCTCCATACAATACCTTGCCTCCTCTATTTACTTGAAATTGAGAACTACACTACACTTCACCTTCTATTGATGAAAACTAAGGAAGTGATGGTAGTGTAGGGTATGGTGGGGAAGGGGGGAAGCGCCTTAATTTTCGCCCCCCCTGAACCAAAATACTTCCACTGCTAATTCGGCATGGGTACTACACATCCTCATTTGTCTTGAAACATCAACCCAATATTTTATGAATTTTGGAAGCGATGGAATGATGTAACATGAGGGTGTTTGATGTAAAGGGAGAGGGGGGGGGGTCATCGGCATTACCCCCCCTAGGATTCAGACCTGGATCCGCCCCTGCAAAGCATTAATCCAAAGAATAGAACTGAAATTTGTAGTGTTTCAACGCAGAATATTCTTCAACTGTACACGAGAGGATGGGGCATCAGAATAAAGGATATGTCCGGGACCTCATCGCGAGAGAACTAGGAATTCAAGTAAAACTACAAATAAATAACGTTTTTTGTGAAGCCTGTGTGTACGGAAAAATCCATCGGAAAAAGTTCGGGACTCGAGAAAGGGCAAAGAAACTAGGAGGCCTGTTCTGTAAAGTTAACGACAGTTGAAAACAACACTTGGTAGCGACAGTCGTTAGCGATGACGTCATGCTGAGATATTCCGTAAGTAAACAACACTACCTGAAATGTCATTATACGTCATCAGTTACCAGTTAGGATTTGGTGTTGGTATCAAGACAACACCTTGGGGGTGTTGTTAACGACACCGGCAGTTGATAAGAAGGAAGAATTATTCAATCTGTGAGCTGTTTTGAGTTTATTTCTTGAATTAAGTGTTGACTTTGTTTTCCATCATTGTCATTTGATGCCTCCAGTTCTCACAGAGGGTAGCAATAATAGTTTTTTGTCGAGAGTGGATGTGGAAAAGTGTCCCTAAACAAAGATGTTGCCCCGACCCACGACTTTTTCGTAACCGCTGTGAATTGAGTGCCGGTGGTGACAAATTCGCGTATTTTCGTGATATTATTGGAAAATTCTCGTTCTGTGACAAACAAGAGACGCAGATGGCTCAGGGCAGGGGAAACTCGTGATCTAGGGGCCCGTCCCAACGAACAAGGACCTCGGGGATACGATCAACAGAACTAAAGCCTCAAGGGCCTAGCCTTCAATGTATGGCGACATCCTAATCTTAGGAAAACAGGAAAAAATGTCTTTGCAAGCGAGCTCAAGCAGTAAGTTGCTTATTTTTAAACATGTCTATTCATAGTTGGATTGACTTTTTTCTCGAATTAGCAGGATGAATGCCCAGAGATTGCGGTTCTAAAATTTCTAGTATTTTCGTTCGTATGTAGCACTGAGACTTCTTGAGTCATAGCTGACAGGTTGGGATACCTATTCGTACGAATTCCATTGATGTGGTCCATTATATTCAAATAAATTCATTATTGTTTATGGAAGTTTGTTCTTACAGAACACCAACACACAAAAAGATCTCGACATGTAGAAAACGACTGTTGATAACAACACTACAATCGACTGTCGCTATCAACTGTCGTTTTGACTGTTGCTAACTTTAGAGAACGGGCCCCCAGGTGATTTGATACACGCTGACGTTGGAGGACCTTTCACTCGTTCCTTTTCAGGGTATCGCTACTACGTTATTTTCAAAGATGATTTTACTCGGTACAGATTTGTTTATTTTTTAAAACACAAATTTGAAGGTCATCAAAAATTAAAACAAATGCTCGGTGAAGCAAAGAAAAATGGCCATAAAGTGAGAGTATTTCTTAGTGACAACGGTGGATAATTCGATAACTCAAACGTACGAAAGATTCTGCAAGAGGAAGGAATCAAACATCGCTTAGTTATGCCTTACTGCCCGGAACAAAATGGATGCAGTGAACGCGACAATCGCACCATTGTTGAAATGGCCAGAACGATTATGCATTCGCGAGATTTTCCACAAGAACTATGGGCAGAACTGATAAATACGGCTGCCTACACTCTGAATAGGACAGGTAGATCCAGCATTGGCATTGAAGGGAAAAGTCCAAGCGAGTTATGACTGGGAAAAAAGCCAGCTATTAAGCATCTTCGCATAATAGGAAGCACGTGCTACGCTCATATCCCGAAGCATCTAAGGAAGAAAATGGACAGGAAAGCACAGAGAGGAATTCTTATCGGATACGAAGAAGACGACGGCTATCGCATATGGAATGAAGAAAAACAAAAGTTGATTCGTTCCAGAGATGTGATTTTCCAAGAAGAGCCACTAGTCGGCGATGAAGGTAGAGAGAACTTTTTACACTTGAAAATACTTCAAGAAGAAAAGAACGAAGAAAGTGATCAAGGTACCAAAATTCAAGAAACGGAAAATATTCAGCTCTCTTCACATGAAAATTCGATAGAAGAATTCGACGACAGTCAAGAGAGAGAAGAAGAAGAAGATAGTGAAAGAGGCGAGATAGAGCAGGGCGTTGAGAGATCGTTCGACCATAAAATTACCAAACAAATTTAATGATTACATTATGTCAGCTGCTGCAGACGTTTATAGTTTTTATGAGCCTAAAACTTTCAAAGAAGCAGTTCAAAGCAAAACTTCGAAAAAGGGAAGAAGCAATGGATAATGAAATGAACTCGCTTGAAGAAAATGAAACGTGGGGACTAGCAGATTTACCACCAGGAAAAAAAGGCGATTCCGTGCAAATGTGTTTACAAAATTAAGACTAATGCCGAGGGTGAAATAGAAAAGTACAAGGCCCGACTCGTCATCAAAGGATATTCACAAAGAAAGGGTGAAGATTATGACCAAATATTCAGCCCTGTTGCGAAGGCGGGAACGATTCGAGCAGTGCTGAGCGTAGCTGCAAGCGAAAACATGGATCTCACTCAATTTGACGTCTCAACAGCATTTCTATACGGAAACCTCGATGAAACGATCTACATGAGGCAACCTGAAGGCTTTTCCGACGGCACGAATAGAGTTTGCCGACTGAAAAAAAGTCTCTATGGGTTAAAACAGGCGCCTCGATGTTGGAAAAAACGATTTGGCGATTATCTCATTCGACTTGGCTTCAAGAAAAATGAAGAAGATCCGTGCCTATTCATGAAAAACACTAAAGACGACAAAATTGTGATAGCTCTTTACGTTGATGACGGATTAGTAGCATCCTCGAGCGTCACGGAGCTTTCGGATTTCTTGAATGACGTGAAAAAAGAATTCAAAATTACAGAAAAGCCAGCCTGTTATTTCTTGGGATTAGAATTGGAAAGAAAGGACGAATGCATCAAAGTGAGCCAAGCCTCGTGCACAAGAAAAATTCTTGAAAGATTCGGGATGAATGACTGCCGTCCTGCTCAAACACCAATAATCAGGGAGAGCGTTCCGGTAAAGGAAGAAGAGACAGAAAAAGAAAAGAAATTTCCCTACAGAGAAGCTGTTGGAGCTCTCATGCACCTCATGGTAGGCACGCGGCCTGATATTGCCTATGCGATTAGCGTCGTTTCTCGAAAAATGGAAAATCCATCATGGGAAGACTGGGTTAAAGTCAAAAGAATACTTCGCTATCTAAAAGGCACGGTGACTAACGGAATTGTCTACAAACAAGACTGTCGAGGAGGGATTCTAGAGAGCTACAGTGACGCTGATCACGGTGGAGACGGAAGTACTGGCCGCTCGACTTCTGGAGTAGTTTGTCTATACGCTGGAGGAGCAGTTTCTTGGTCAAGCCAGAGGCAAGCAACAGTGGCCATTTCAACAACCGAAGCTGAAATAGTCGCTGCGAGCGAAGCAGCTAGAGAAGTCGTTTGGCTCAAGAGGCTACTAGGAGTCATCACTCGAATGGAAGCGATTCCTACCCTCTTCGTTGATAATGAAGCCGCGGTTCGACTATCGAACAATCCGGAATTCCACAGACGAACAAAGCATATCAAGACGAGGCATTTCTTTGTGAGGGAGCTTGTTACAAACGGCGAAATTCAAGTAACTCGAATTTCAACTGAATTTCAAGTAGCCGATTTTATGACCAAGCTTCTTCACAAACCCCGTCTCGACGACCTTTCTCGGAAAATGGGGTTCAAAGTTGTATAGAAAACCAAGTTATTCAGCTCTCTAGTGATGAAGTTGAAACCAATCCGGGGTAGGGAAAATTTATCACGCTAGATAACACCTCCACATGTAGAAGCTATATCAATAAAAAGCTAAGCTTGCTGTTGCTAAGGTAACTTACAAGGGTTATTGTTTTGATATTTTTATTGTCACTTGTACTCATAAACGCCAGTGAAACCCAAAATTAGAGAGAATTTAGAGCATTTTATACTGCAGGAACTTCAATTTCTTAACTGCCTCCGACTATACGCCAATATTATGCCGGATATTCAGCTTGAGAGGCCCAGCTAAGATAGTAATTAACGAAAACAGTAAGTTGCTGAGGACAACATTTGAAAATCAGTGGCTAAAGTATCATTAACTATGGCAAAAATGTCGGTTTTTGACATGAGAAGGATACACCTGTAGTTCACGATTAAAGGCGAGTTTTCTTGGATGGATAATTGCCCTTTCTATACGCCCAATGTTCAGTTCCCGTCCTGAGGTGAAATTGCTGATTTCCTCGAGGAGTTTGAAGTTAGTATTTTACTGCTGAATTGGTATATTCGACTACATTGACGTTCTACTGACGTATTATTAATTATGTATAATGGAACACGATCTGTTAATTCCTGTGAAATTTCCAGAAGCCTGTGGAAGAACTTACAATGAGAGTGAGTGTATAAATTCCACACTTTAAGTATTCAGAAGGTGACGAACGTTTCAGGATTTGTTATCGTCGATGAATGTCGGCTGTGGGTTACTCCATTATGCGTTCGCTGGAAAGCAACTGCCCACCCGTGTCCTCTCATGCTGCGCCCCTGGACGTTTGTGTGACGAACCTCCTCTCCAGTCAAATATCGTTCCGCATGTAAAATTTAAATCACTATAGCATTCATTTTTAAAATCATTTCTTAATGCAATTCCTATCGCCCCAAGCTTGACTACGTCCTGAAATCAAAATTAATTCCGCGTCATTACTCGTCTACGTAAGAATGCCGATGTACTCGACTTTGGATAGAGAGAGCGAGAGCCTCAACTCAAGCAAATCGCAGCCACGGAAAACTCAAAGGATCTGCGTTTTAGGCAGCACCCCCCCCCCCCAACTAGGCACCAATTTTTCGTACGAAGTTTTCACCAATTTAGAAAAAAAGTTGTATTACCTAATTTTTTTTGCAGACCGGTTTCAATAATGCGTCCCATTTTCAATGCAGTTCAGTCCTATTTAGTATTTAATCAGTTTACAGCACCTACAAACGCGAACACGGCTTAGCTGAAAACATCTACTCCTTCACTACTAATACTCATCCCTCTAGCGAAATTCCTGGAGTTTTTTTTTACCGAGCAAACAAACCTCTTCGGACAAACGCCACCTAAACTCTTCAGGATCTGTTCTGTTCGGGTTTCGCTTGAAGGGATGAGTAGAAGGCGAAAAGTGAAGGAGAATAAATATGCATTCGGCTAAGCCGTGTACGCGTTTGTTGATTCTACATATAATCTCTTCGAGTACAACTAGATAAAAATGAAAATGGGATGCAACAAGAACAATAAAATCGCAATTAAACGGCTGGTTCTGATTTTTTAATATGTTGTTAGGACCAATACCAGTAGTCTAAATCCAAGTTTGCAGCTTCGAAAGACCTGTGCTACTTTCATAGCACTCGAAAAACAGCGGAATATTTGCACTTTTTCCAGTGCTTTTACTATATCTCCTAAACTATACATTCTTCGTTAATAAACGCGAACTACAATTTTCAAGTATATTAAATTCGCTAAAATTTGCGACATAGCCCAGCTCTGTGGGACAGATATAGTAGCCAAGATATAGCTCTTCAAAATTAATAATTTATTGTTTTTTAAAGAGATTTTAAGTTTATAAAAAGTTGAAAATCTCCCTCTAAAACTTCATTTGGCGCTGTTAGCGTTCAATTTGTGATAGAACATTGCTCAGTGGTAAGTTTCACTCAAAACAAAGCCAAAAATTCCATCATTTTGGCAAAACAAATTACCAATTTTGAAGCGCTGTATCTTGGCTACTATCTAATCTACAGATCTGGGCCAGGTCTCAAATTAAAGCAAATTCAATATGCTTATTTATTTTTTTATTTTTTTAAAAGACATGTTTAAGATACAGCCGTTAAGAATTGGTATTTTTTTGCAACCAAGAAAGTGATATTGTTTTGAGTGAAACCAACCTCTGACAAATTTTCTA
This sequence comes from Corythucha ciliata, assembly GCA_038030265.1. Taxonomy (NCBI): domain Eukaryota; kingdom Metazoa; phylum Arthropoda; class Insecta; order Hemiptera; family Tingidae; genus Corythucha; species Corythucha ciliata. The sequence continues at coordinate 58,534,360 of CM075943.1, forward strand.
TTACAAATTCGAAGGCTCACAGTTCCACACAAGGTTTTGGAGAGAGCGTTAGAAATTTCCAACTTGTTGCTTTCATATTTTTAGACTTGGGAACTCTTCTTGTGAAAACAAATTACCAATTTTGAAGAGCTGCATCTTGGCTAACGTCTGACCTACAGAGCTGGATCAGGTTTCAAATTGTAGCGTATTTAATATACCTACTTGAAAAACGTAGTTCACGTGTATTGTCGAAGAAAGCGTAATTTAGGAAAGATAATAAAAGAAAAACGAGAAGAGTGCTAATATTCCGCGGTTTTTCGACTGCTACGAAAGTAGCACAGGTTTTTTGATGCTGCAAACTTGGATGTACACTACTGGTACTGGTTCTAACAACAAACTAAAAAATCATAACTAGCCGCTTAATTGTTATTTTAGCTATTTTTAGTGTTCTTTTTGACTGGCCTAAAATAATAATTAATTGGCCGACAATCCCTTGAATCGTATATCAATATTGTCCCATGAAGTAAAGAGTGTGGCCGCCTCTCACACGGAAGAATCACACGGAAGCGACGGTTGAACGTTAGCATAGTATCTGGACCATCGGTGGCCTTTTCAAACTCACAGACCCAATCAACACAAGTCCACGAGTTAAATGAGTTCGCTCGCGAAAACGGTTTTTAAAAAGAAAACTTTATTTTTTTTCAACACAAAGACACAACTTTACATTACGCGTTACTTCTATCGACTAACTTACTTTCTATTTTCTTTAGCTATTTATCCCTCTTTAATTAGCTGATCTAGTCATTTCGCACGGGTTTCCTATTCTAATAAGAGCAGGGGATTTTCTCTCATAACTCCTCCCTCCTTAAGTTTTTGGGCATGTCCTCATGTCAGGAAGCTACATTTTGGTATCGGTGGGTCATCGTTTGTTTCTTGTAAGGGATTTATTGGTTTTTTCTTTATACAATTAAAATTGTTCTTTATACAATTAAAAATGAGGTTTCGAAATTTAAGAAGGAAATAAATGAATACAATGCAAAGGGACGAAACATAAATGGTGTAAATTATTGGTATGTGATCAATGGGGTCTGAATTTTCGAGTTCTTCTAATGGGTTCATTCGAATATTAATATAATGGACGTCTTCAAAAGTTAGGTTAGGTAGTTTTGATGCAATTAATGATTTTAATTCGAAGTGAGGAGTTTCAACATATTGATGAATTATCTTACTAGCGTCGTTCAGTTCTTCGCCACGTTCTACATTTAAAAGTGTAGTTTTCTTGAGATTTATCGTAAAGTTAGTAACGTTATTATGAGCAATCAATGTAGGAATATCATAGGTAAGGTATTGGTTAATTATCGGCACATATTTAACAAATGGTTTGGGTCTAGATATAGGATACATTTTACATTTAAGGTTGGTATTACTTTTCATTAAATTGTCTATACAAGCGTTGTTTATTTCTGAGATATTTGTGCAATAATAGTTTTCTAAAATCAGTTTACAATTTCCCGTGAGGAGTTTATCTGTCTTGACTATAAAAGGGGGATGGGCCATGATAGTTTGCATTTTTGAATCAAATTCAAAGGGATACGAAAGTAGGAAGTATGAATCAGTTAGTGGCACATCTAATGGCAATTGGACAAAGTAGTATAAATTTTGGGAAGTAATGGAACAGTGGACTTTACCAGTTTGCCATAATATTTCAGGTAACTTGGAAATTATTTTAATTTGACGGTTATTTTCTTGAATGTTTAGTAGTTCTTGTTCAGAGATTATGCTATGGTGTATTATATTCAATCTACAAAATTCTATAGACGTATCAATATCATTAATTTTAAGTGTTAGCAAAGCGATGGTTAGGTATAAAAGCATAAAATGTTGATTATTTTCAACTACACTACCTAAGTTGGAATCTAGGATTTTCTTAATTTTTACATTATTATTCCTAATGGCTAAAATATCTTTATTAAAAGAGTCGATAAGTTTTTTATTTACAGATAGCTCGTTCTCAACATTATGTTCAAGATGGAGGTTATTTAGTTCAAGCTTATGAATTAATTCGTCATACTGTTTTTTTGTCGTTGGCATCTAAATTTCCCGTGATCCAGGAGATCGCGGTTCCTAAAGCATTGAATAGGCCTCTTTTTTTTCTGTTGGAGTGGGCGGTATTAGAAACGATATGGTTTAACTTATCTTGAGCGTACTCTACGTGGGACTTTAACAAATTTTGTTGGGCTACGAGCGTCTGCTCTTTCAATACATCAACATATGATTCTCTAATTGAGTTATTAACTGTTATCGTTGTATTAAGGGTCTGAGAAATAAAGTTTAATTCTTCTTGAAGAGAAGTTAGATTGATTGAGTGAACGTAGGTGAAATAATCTTTTAAAATATAAGAATTTTGAATTTTAATGGGTATAACTCCTGGTCCATGAGATAGGTCAGTAATTTTAAACGCTTGAACTTGTTCCTGGCTGAGGAGAATCACGATTACGAGATTCATTAGGGTCTTCATTTTTGCTCTGAAATAAAATATTTTGGTCGGTATGTTGTTCCCATTTTCTTGGTCTTTTAATTTGGTTTGGATGAACTTTACCCTTTTTCTTGCCTATCTTTATTTCATTCTCTTCTTTACTGTAATGTGCTTTCTTATACTTATTTTTTGCCTTATTCCTAACGTAAGTTTTGATATATACGTCACCTTCGGGGATATCAATTTTTTCACGAGTTTTATTAAGTAGAGAGGTTCTGTCTTCCTTCTCTTTTTCAATAATTTCTTTTATCGCTTTGTTAATAAGATGTCTTTCTTTATGGAATTCGTTAGTTTTCTGTTCCATTATAAATTTTGTGTTAGGTTCGGTGGGGTTAGTTATGCCAAACGTTATTTCGTTAGGGGTGAGTTTTAGAGTGGAGTTAGGGGTATTATTATATGCGTTGAGGGCTAGGTGTATTAAATTTGTCATGGATATGTCTTTGTTTTCGGTTCTTATAATATTCATTATTTCTATAAGAGTGGAGTGTGCTCTATTAATTAATCCGTTTGAGTTGTGATAATTAGGTGTTGTTAGATAGAGGTTAGTGTTATTGTATTCGAGAAAATTTTTAACAGTGTTATTTACAAATTCGGCTCCATTATCTGCTTGAATTTCTAGGGGCGCCGGGAAAGTACCGAAATATACCTTCAATTTATTAACTATTTCAACTGCATTTTTGTTGTTGAGTTTATATGCAAATAATTTTTTTGAGAAGCAATCAATCAGGGTTAATAAGAGAGCGTTGTTATAAAAAAGAATATCCATTTGCAATTTTTCGAATGGCTTATCTGGAGTGGGGGTTATTTTGAATTCTGGTTTGGGGGGTTTTCTGTCATATTTGACTTGTTTACAGGTGCTGCAGTTATTTATGAATTTAGTTATTTCTGTTAGCATTCCAGGCCAATAATACTTTTTCTTCAGATTGAGGTACACATCATTGATTCCTCTGTGACAGGTTTTTCCGCAGTGTTGATTGGTAATTAGTTCTATTCGATCTTCTTTTTCTTCTACATCGATATTTAGTTTCTTGTATCGTTTTATTTTTACCGAAGGGATTTTATTCTCGATTATGGATTGAAGTTTTAAGAATATTTGATCAAGAATTTCGTTTTCTATAGTTTGTTGATCAGAGCAGAAAACTCCGTATGTTTTATTTGGGTCTAAGAATTCTAAGCAGTGTTTTTCGAGGTCATTAGCGTATGGCCAAGAGACATTCCAAATAAATCTTTTTTTCGTTGAATCAAAGAGGCTGAGGGTTTTATGTATTTCGGGGTTTCCTCTTTGGATAAGAATTTGGTGTTTTTCTAAATTAATGCATTTCGTTGGGTCATCGATCAAAACTATATTGCCAGTAGAACTTAATTGGGAGTGAATGGTTACTAAGCTGTTGTTGTCGTCATTATCATTGTTGTTCAGAAATGTTTCTAACTCATCTATATTTGATAGGTCGGGGGAATTAGTAGAATTTAAAAAGTTGTCAATTACTTCATCAGGGTTTACTTCATTTTCCATCGCATTAATTTCATGAGGGGGGTTTCGGGAAAGGGCATCAGCTACGTCGTTATTTTTTCCTTTTATATGTTTGATTGTAAAATTATAATCCGATAGCTGGCATTTCCATCTAAGAATTTTACCGTGGGGATCCTTCATGTTCGCTAGATACTGCAAGGGTTTATGGTCGGTATTTATGGTGAAATGTTGACCGTACAGGTAAGGTCGGAAGTGTTTACAGGACCATACAATTGCCAATAATTCCTTTTCAATAGTGCTAAGCTGTTCTTCATGTTTATTAAGAGTTCGTGAAGCGAAAGCAATGGGAAGATCTTTATTGTCGAAATTTTGGGATAAGACTGCGCCAATCGCGTAGTTTGAAGCATCAGTTGTTAACATGAATTCTTTACTGAAGTCAGGGAACTGTAAGATGGGACTATTTTGTAATACATTCTTTAGTTCGTCAACGGCTCGAATATAGTCGGGGTTTTGGTAATCGGGATCACTTTCTTTTTTCAATAAATTGGTGATTGGTTTAGCAATTTTTGCATAATTTTTTATCATCTTCCTGTAGTACCCTGTTAAACCTAGAAATTGTTTAATTTGCTTTTGCGATCGTGGAATAGGGAAATTCCTTACGGCGGTCAATTTTTCTGGATTTGGGGATATTCCCTTTTCAGATATGACATGCCCTAAATACAAGAGTTCTTTTTTACAAAATTCGGTTTTGTCCAACTGTATTTTTGAATTATGTTTCTTTAATAGTTCAAAGGTGGTTTTTAAATGTTTTAGGTGTTCCTCCAGATTGTCTGAAAATACTATAATATCGTCCATATACACTAAGGTGTTGGGGATGTTAGAAAAAATTAAATTCATCGCACGCTGAAAAGTGGGCGGGGCATTTTTTAACCCAAATGGCATTCGAAGAAACTCATAATGACCTTCTTCGGTGCTGAAAGCTGTTTTTGAAATTGATTCTTCGGACATTTCGATCTGATGGAATCCGGACGTTAAATCTAGAGCGCTAAAGTACGTCGCTCTTCCGATCTTTCCTAATAGGTCTTCGATGATGGGCAATGGGAATCTATCGTCAGTTGTGTTGTCATTTAATTTTCGATAATCGATCACCATTCTTATTTTTCGTTTACCTGAAGCGTCAGGCTTCTTAGGGACAACCCAAATTGGGGAGTTATAGGGGGAGTTCGAATGACGAATTATTTTGTTGTCTAGCAATTTGTTGATTTCTTTTCTTACATCTTCTTTGTAAATTTGGGGGTACCGATAGTTTCTGGAATAAATTGGAACTTCGTTTTTTGTATAAATGGTGTGTTTCAAGAGGTTGGTGGCACTGAGGTTTTCGTTTTCATCTTTAATTATTTCGGGATAATTTTGAATAAGGTTCACAATTTTAAATTTTTCTTCTTCATTTAAGTGACTTAAACGCAACTGTTCTTCGATTCGGTTCCTGTCTAGTAATTTTGTTTCATCAGGTTGGACAATAGCTACTTCGTCGATATCCATGGGCTCAGGATAAATTGTCATGAGCTCATTTGATTCAACGAGGCATCTAATTTTGTTGGCCTTTATTTCGTATAGGCCTTCCTTAATTGTGTAATCGCCCTTTTTAATTGCTTCAATTAAGCCTTCTTTTAAATTATTTTTATTTAATATGGGGAACTCAATAATATTAAGGCCTTTCTTTAAGGTAATTTTCTGATCACTTTTGTCAGTCATAGTGTACTTTAATTGAAATTGTTTATTATTAGCTATCATTGTATGGGTTTCAAAATTTAACTTAATGTTTAGATCTTTCATTGTTTCATACCCTAGTAGTACCTCATATTTATTGGAAAAGGGGAATATGTACATTTTAATCCATGCATCGATATCAAAGTAATGCTTTAGGTTTGTTAATATATATTCGTAGCCTTCTTTTTCACCTGCCGGGGTGCTAACAATAAAATGTTCTTTGAATTTAGGAATTTTAGCAGTAATTATCTCAGGGTGGATATAATTTTTTGCTGAGCCGGTGTCAATTAGCCATTTTAGATTAAATTTATCTTGGGCGTACGGCAGAGATTTACCTACGAAGTTAAGTTCTAATTTTGGTGCATTTCTGTCGGGCTTACGCGGTTCATTTGACCACTGCCATTGAGAAAAGGCTGGTTCATAATTTGACTTGGCTGTTGTTCTTCGAAGGGGTTGCCTTGATTTGGAGGAATCGGGTCAAATTGATAACTTTGAGAATTTGAAAAATCTTGATAACTTTCCCTAGGTGGTTGACCTGACGAGGAGGCAAAATCTTGATATTCTTGAGAAAAGTATTGATTTTGATTGGCCGGATTGCTTAAATAATTAAATTCATGTGCTTGAGGGTAATTTCTTCGATTGGGGTTGCTATTTTGCGTTCTCATCGATACAGTGTTTTGGCCACTGCCTACATAATTTCTTTGTTGTGGATTTTGATAATTTTGGGGAAAGGATTGGAATTGTCTCTGCTGCTGGAAAGCTTGGGGATTTTGAAATTGTCTTTGTTGTTGTTGAAAAGCTGGGGGTCTTTGAAAATGAAAATTTTGGGGATTTTGGAATTGCCTTTGTTGTTGAAAAGCTTGAGGGGCAAAGTTTCGTTGATTAAATTGTGGGTTAGTATTGTTGTATTTACCGTTGTTACTAAACTTTTTATTGTTAAAATTATGATTTGAGGGAAATTTTCGATTCAAATGTTCGGTAATAAAAATACATTTTGTGTTCAAGACATTTCTGAATTCTATCAAATTTTCGGGATTGAATGTCATTATATGATTGGTCAGTTGCCAAGGTAGGGTGGCGTACAAATGATGGATAATTTCTTTTTCAGTAGCTTCCATAATTGAATTAAAAATATCTCCTTCTATTCCATCTATTCCTAATTTAGCAAAAATTAGATGTCTTATACCTTCCAGACGGTTTAGGTATTCTGCCGGAGTTTCTTTAGGAAAAGGTTTAGCTTGATAAATTTCGGATTTTAGAGATTCGAGTGTTCTTCCATCTGCAAAATTTGATTTTAGAAGTTGGAGTAACGCGGGTACAGAATTTACTTCCCGGGTAAGGATTAAGGATTGCGCAGATCCCGTTAATTTAGATTTAACTTTACTTAAAAGAAGAGCGTGGTTTTGCGCTCTTTCAGCGTTGTCATTGGCACATACCGCGTTAAGAATGTTTGTTACTGCCGAAACAAAATATACAAGTTCCGTGGGGTTTCCGTCATACAACGGTAAATGATCATAATCTTCTCTACGAATTTGCCTATTAGTTGCCATTTTTTATTATTTAGTCTTTAGTTTTAAAATGAAATTTGAATGAAAGGATTTTTAAAAGTGAATATTTTATATAGCTTACTATTTTTCGACGATTATTTAGATTAGAGTCTTATTTCTTGAGCTTAAAACTATAACAATGGAAAGAAAAGAAAAACAAACTTACAACTACTAAAGCGAGAGAGTCGATGCTGCGAAGACGATGCCGAGAAAGAAGACGGTCCGGGGGAATTGACCACCGCACGCAAGTCTTTAACCCGAGGAGTAACGTAAACGAACTTAATGAGAATAAACTGGGGAATTCACCACAGCTTTCTTTCTCAATTGAATGTTCAATAGTTCGTTAGTAAAGTTGTTGATTCTCGAGGTCTTTTCGGGAATCGGAGTCTTTGTTTTCGAGCGAGAAGGTCCAAGATTTTCGAAGGTGGATGTTCGAAAATTGTTGTTCTTTTTGGCTTTTTCGGCGGTGAGGGCGGCGGAAGTGGGAACGATCACACTTTAACTAGAGTTCCCGAAAACTGTGGGACAACTGGTCACACTAAAGATCCGAAAGAGGATGCTTTTTGAATTTCCGAGAGACGGTGGGACAATTGGTCACGCCGTATAACTAGTTTTTAACTTTTTTTTTTTTTTTTTTTTTCACAAAAAGTTGCCGAATTTTCACTCACACTTTTAGCCAGTCCCTGTTCGGGCGCCAGTTAAATGAGTTCGCTCGCGAAAACGGTTTTTAAAAAGAAAACTTTATTTTTTTTCAACACAAAGACACAACTTTACATTACGCGTTACTTCTATCGACTAACTTACTTTCTATTTTCTTTAGCTATTTATCCCTCTTTAATTAGCTGATCTAGTCATTTCGCACGGGTTTCCTATTCTAATAAGAGCAGGGGATTTTCTCTCATAACTCACGGTCGACGGACCCCTCAGCTCATCCTGCCTACAATGCCGTAATGATTTTGCTACTGAAATACTGTAATAATAATAAAATTGAAGAAATCATCATAAACCTAATTAATATTAATATAATTCTTCCAGTTTCAAATATTCATTGCCTCAATTCGTTGAAAAAAGAAAAATTGTAAAGTCAATCTCATTCGTTCTCAAGCTGTCAATTGGAAAACTACGAATTTCCGGTTGACGACCGCTGATCTTGTTCATACATCCTGAATTGTTGGATTATGTGAAATAACACAATTAGATACACCAGTCAAAAAACCATCTCCTTTTATTCTCAAAACTCAACAACAACCCTCTCTCTCTCTGTCTCTCAACCCAACCTGTCTTCTGACTGCTTCCTAATTCTGTTGTTCCCGTTCCCGCCACTTTACATTCATCAATTCCTCTTCATGCCCTCCCCTTAAAAAAAAAAAATTGAAACAAGTACAATAGTTCAAATAATAGAAACATATCAATGTACAAAAATAATAAAAAATTGAAAGAGAAAATAAACGGACATAAACTAAAATTGATATTGTTGTGAAGCATTGATAACTTTCAATTTGAACGAGACTCGTCAAATATCTGGATAACAAATAAAAAAAAATAAACGCACCAATAAGAACAAGTATGCATAGAAAAATAATAAACAAAAAACTCAAACAATTACATTTCAGAGATTAGTTTGGTAATTTTGGAGATATTGAGGAAGTTTGGTTTTCCGATTGGATTTACGGGGTTGCACATCGCTGCTAGGATTGAGTGCTCTAGGAATAGCTAGGGGTCTCGCAGTTGAGGGGAATGGGGAACTGGATGTCAAATTTTGATGAGCCCTCGGAGTCGGCTGTTCATCTAGGGGCGAGGTGTTCACTTTGCGGAGTCGGATCTGTGCCTGATGCACCTTATGTTCTCTTCCTGACTCTGAAGCTACCATTCGTATCGTTCTAGAGGGTGCGCTCGTTATAGATCCCTTTAACCACTGTGGGTGCTTCTCATGTGGCCGGGGCATGAACCAAACTTTTGTGCCGATATCGAAAATAGAAGGGCACTTTGAATCTCGTTTGGGACGAAAAGCGAAGGATAAATGTGTACGGGTTGGGTACTTGAAAACGAGAGACATGGGTGACGGTGAAACCGATGTTGGAGCGGAATGCTGAATGGACATGAAATGGAGTGATCTTTCCAGCCACGAAGACCCTGGAATGTCGGTGGCTGCTTTACGTAGACCTTGTTTAGCTCTGTGAACCGCAGCCTCAGCTCGGCCGTTGCTCTGAGGGTTATAGGGAGCAGTTAGTTGATGTTGAATATTTCGTGAAGCTAAATATGACGTGAAGTCTGTAGAACTGAATGGCGGTCCGTTATCGGTGACAATCGTGTCAATAAGTCCAAAAATCGACATTAGACGTTTTAGGAATAATATGACTTTCGTAGCCGTAGCTGATGCCATTTCCTCGATATGTATCCAGTGAGAATATGCGTCAATTGCCAGTAAAAATTGTTGTCCATCCAGTTCAAAGAGATCCAAATGAACTCTTTCCCATGGTGAAGACGGATCAGTGCGAGGCACTCTGTTGGGGGCGTCAGGCTTTCGGGACGCATGGGCGTTGCAACTTTCACACGACGCTGACATTTTTACTAGCTCCGAGTCGAGATGAGGCCACCAAACTAGCGTTTTAGCCGCCTCCCTCATTCTTGATAGCCCCAAGTGGCCTTCGTGAAGTGTGCTGAGAACTCTTGACCTAAGAGTTTTCGGCACTACGACTCTGCCATTCATCCTAACAATACCGTCTTCCACTTCCAACAGGTGTCTCACCGTAAAATATTTAGCAAGTTCTTTCTCCGACGGCTTTGAACCCCACGAACGGGAAAGTAACGTGATTACATTCAGCAACACTTCATCCTTTTTAGTTTCTTGCTGCATTTCCTCCCAACGTACTAGCGGAGTGGCATCATGAACAAAAGGCACGTGAACAACTTGACTATCCGAAGCGAGTGGGAGGCGTGATAAAGCGTCAGCTTGAGGAATAGCATTCCCAGGTTTATATTCCAATTTGTAGTCATACGCCGAGAGAATTTTGGCCCATCTTATCAACCTTGATGCTGCTATAGTCGGGATGTTTTTATCAGGAGAGAGTATCGTTCGTAGTGGTTGATGGTCGCACTCAATGGTAAATTGCCGCCCAAATAAATAACGATGGAATTTTTGCAGACCGAAAATTATGGCCAGGGCTTCTTTATGGAGCTGGGAGTATTTGCGCTGGGCGGGGTTTAAAGTAGCCGACTCGAAAGCTACAGGACGGGTCACCCCGTTCTTCCGTTGACTCAAAACCGCACCAATACCATAGGAAGAAGAATCAGTTGTTAAAATTACTTCTGCAGAAGGATCGAAAATGACTAAGGATGTGGCCTGAGCTAGCATATTTTTGCATTTGTCGAAAACTGATTGGCATGATGAGGACCAATGCCACTGAACGTTTTTACGCAAGAGTTCGTGGAGAGACTCGAGAGCGGACGATAGATTACTAATAAACGAACGATAAAAATTTATCATTCCCAAAAATGATTTAAGTTCGGATTGGTTCCGCGGCGGTGGCATGTCCACGATCGAAGATACTTTCTCTGGGTCGGGGGATTTGCCGTGTTGAGACAAAATGAGCCCCAGAAACTTGACTGACGGAGTAAACCATTTGGATTTAGAAACGTTAATTTTGATATTATAATGATCTAGGCGCCGGAGCACTTCTTGAACGTTGATGTAGCACTCAGAGTACGATTTGCCTCCCACCAAAATATCATCGAGATACGCTCTACAGAATGGAATTCCAGATAGAACACGGTCCATGACAGCTTGAAAGATCGCCGAAGCTGAACTTACTCCAAAAGCTAAACGATTAAAACGGAAAAGTCCTACATGAGTGTTGACAGTTAGGAGGTGTCGACTGGATGGGTGAACCTCCAATTGTAAGTATGCCGCCGTAAGATCAATCTTGCAGAAATTTTCACAACCTTCAAAGTCATTGATGATGTCGTCAGGCAAGGGTGGGGGGTAAATATCAGTTCGAATGTTAGGGTTAACAGAACGCTTAAAATCACCACACATTCTTATGCCCCCGTCTTTTTTCTTTACTATGACTAAAGGACTTGCCCAATCGGAATGAGGCACGGGATGAATAACTCCTTCTTTCTGTAGATCACGCAGTGCTTCCTCGACCTCCGTCCGGAGCGCAAGAGGTACGGGCCGAGCTTTCTGGAAAGTCGGAACGGCGTCTTTTTTTAAGTTGATGTGAGCGGAAAAAAAATTAATAGGCTTGTCATTATCAATAAGTCCAAAAGCCCGAGGAAACTTTGACTTGAAACCCTGCGGGGTCCCATCCATAACCGTGTCTTGAAGCCTTTTTTGGTCCTCAGACGGAGGGAGGGCTGCTATTTCTTGACACTTTCCAGGCGAAGTAAAACCCAACCATCTCCTCCAGTGAGGAACTAATCTGTCAAGCAGGTCCCGCCCCAGAAGAGCGCGAGGGTTAGTGTTTTTAACTACGATTATGGACGCGTTATGTATCGTTTTGTGGTTGCACGAAACGGGCACCGAAAAATAGCCGAGCGTCGTGATGGGCAATCCGTTAGCGGCTGAAATAGTCCCATGAAACGGCTCCAATTTGGAAAAAACGAAGGAATCGGGTAAAACCGAGAAGTCTATTAGGGAAATGCTAGCACCTGTGTCAACAACAAAAGGGATAGGTTCAGGAAAATATTTGCAACTGAGTGAGACCACAAGCGGATGGTTGACCACAAACAGTTCGTGAGGAATAATGGCCGGAACAACCTTCTTCGATTCAAAAACATGCTTCTTATTCTTAGTCATGCGGCTTACCGTGATTTTCCCAACTGCCGCTGCAACCGTGTCTTCTTGAAACCCGAGTTCCTCCGAGGTAGTGATACCCTCAGAGACTGGGGCGATTGCCGAACCAGCCTGGCAAACTTCCGCGAGATGGCCAAGTTTGCTGCACCTCTTGCAAGTCATCTTCCGTGCATGGCATTGGGGGGGTGTATGATTAGTAAAACAGCGGCCACAGCGTTTGTATCCCTGCTGATTGACGGTTTGTTTGACGAATCGTGGCGGAGCACCACCAGTTGCACGATATCTGCTGAGCGGCTTAAATGGCCTCTTATTATCATCGGAGGTGTGGTTATGCACCGGAGCAATCGGGGTTGCAGAAACCAGCGCCGAATAGTCCTTCACGGTTTGTGCCTCGACAGCTGCTTTTACCATATCATTAAAAGAAGAGGAGCTTGGAAGCTTTAGAAGAGCTTTAACGATATGGGGTTCGGTGAAAGACGTTAAAAATTTTAGCTGCCTGGTGGCTTCTTCCCCGGACAGACTGCTCCAATTTCCTTTTAAAACAAGGCTTGTTACTTGATCGGCATATTCTTGAATGTCGTGGCCCGCGGAGTACTGTAACGTCGTCAATTTTAATCGATTTCGTGTAACGTCGCTGGAGTCCAATTTATCCACGACCGCTGCTATATGGTCCCAGGAGACGTCGTCTATTTGTTGCGGAAGCATTGCTTGTTGGAACCGGGCGTACTCGTCATTGGGAAGACCCACTAAAAAATCGTAGCACTTTCGACGTTCGTTTGTTATTCCTCGAATTTGGAAAGCCATTTTAGCCCTTCGGAAATAACTCGTGATAGTTTCGCAAGGAAACTTCGCCAACACCAATTTGTCCTGGGAAGACATTATCACGTTCACCGAATGCACGGAGCACTGGTTGAGAAAAAAAAAACCGGCTACCAACTTCAGTTCAATAACAATAAGATAAACCGCGCGCGATTTTCATATATATTTGTTTTTTATCCTCGTCGCCACTGAATTGTTGGATTATGTGAAATAACACAATTAGATACACCAGTCAAAAAACCATCTCCTTTTATTCTCAAAACTCAACAACAACCCTCTGTCTCTCAACCCAACCTGTCTTCTGACTGCTTCCTAATTCTGTTGTTCCCGTTCCCGCCACTTTACATTCATCAATTCCTCTTCACATCCAAAATAGATACAGGAAAATAAATACAAAAAAGGCTCTACCAGTAGTGTTTGGCTTTAGAAGGGTTTAGAGTGGGATTTGCGAGCTGCACTAGTGAAAAAAGTCTAGTAAAATTGATCAGAATAATACTGTCCGCATAAAATAAGAGAGAATAAAACATAATCTATAACCACAACCTGACACTTTTATTCACCAGACAGCCTGGGAGCCCGCCCGTGAGGCAGAGCCTCGATCCGAACAGGCCTCTTCAGGCCTCACGGCCCTCCCGGTGGGTGAAATCGGCACAATCGTTTAAAAAATCAAAACTCCCATTTTCGGACAAATTAAAGGGGGCTTGCAGCTACTCAGTAGGGTTATGGCGGAAACCGGCCGCATTGGCTTGCGGATAGCGTGGCCCGGACTCATAAACCACAGCCAGGTAAAATTGCACAACAAGCTGCCGACAAGAGCGATGCTTCTGGGAGTGCGAACGTTCAAGAAGTGGCTGAAGAACTTTTTAATGGTCAACGCGTAAAACGCGTTCACGTCCGAGTTCGATTAGGCAGTCTGACGAAGCTATACAACAATTTATTGTTGGAACGTGCTAATGAATAATAATAATTATTATTATTATACACTTCTCACTGTTGATAGGTGACTTTTCTATCGACCAGCGGAACGGTGACGTACCGAGTTGCTGTAAAGAAATGAACGGGCACTTGATTATGAACAAGCTTTCGATCTAATTTGAAATCTTCTTAAATACCTGATTGGCATAGATGAACAATACATAAGGTCAACAGTAAAGTAAATTAAAAAAGCAAGCGATATGAGTGCATACCTGGTCGATAATTCCAAATGAACGAATATAGCAACATAATAAGTGTCCTCCTACGTCGCAAATTAAAAACTAGATACTCTTGGTCCGCTAACGCCAAAGAACCAGATACACGGAATGCACAAAACAGGTCGGATGAGTGAAGGTTGGGTGTGTCGTGAAAGAGAGAAGGGGATCTGACCACAAGTGCTCAGTGTTTTTCGTACACATCGGATTAACCGCCGATGTGCCGAGTAATGTCATCCATCGCAATCACGCATCGCATTTTCACTTCATTCTAGCTGAAAAAGCAAGCCTTAGCCAGCCAATCAAGGCATGTTTAGACTTGGCATCTACTTACCCAGTTCACTTTGAGTTAGGTGCCTGGGAGCTTCAAGTTCGTCGATTTCAGTACAACTGAAGAATCTTCGAACAATCGTATTCGATTTACCAGAGACTTATCCTTATAATTGGAGACAAAGATTTATTAGGCGATCAGGGTCCTATGGGACCTTATTACGGTGTGACTCACAGTTGTCGCTGTCATGCTACGGTTTTCTTGCACTTCTATACATTTTCTGGGGCAGTGGGGTCATGCGATTTGTCCCAGTCTTTTTCGTTGGGCTAGGAACCGGCTGTTTTAGGCAGGAATAAGTCACGCTCGTGCCTCGTATTAGGTACTTTGATAAAATTATCCAAAACTTCGTGAAGTATGACCGGTATAAATTCATGAGATGAGATTTGAAAAGGCGCTTTGATGACTTTTTGCGAATGTGACGTCTTCTCCTTGAGGAGGGCTACATGGCCTCTGCACCACTCATTCCAGATATGCGCCCTTATATTTCATAATATCCATATCCAATCATGGTATGGGACGACTAAAGAACGCAGTATCAGGGGGAATAAGTTTCTGAGGAGAACGGGAAACCAGACATGCACAGCTGCTGCACTCCATACAGTGTGAAAGGATGAAAGCGAAGAGAAAGAGAAAACGGAACATATAATTAACCCAGCCACCCTTTCATGTTACTAACGACTCCGTCATGCGCAGAGAAAACGATTGCTACGAGACTTCGTGTGGTCACTTCCTTCAGCTTTTGTCCCCCTTTGTCATTATGTTCAAGTTTGATGTTTCATCAAACCGTTATGAAGAATTATGGAGCCATCGGACAGAGCACAATTACGTTCGCCCTGCATTATATAGACTTGTGAGGCCTTTTGAACCCAGTGGACAAAATAATTGTTGAGTCTCATCTCACCTCAGTACGACGATTAATTGCCAGAAAAAAGTTGAAGTAGGTAGGGGTTATTCTATCCCCCCCCCCTTTAAAAGGTCTCCGATTCGCCCTTTGATGCTTGATGCTATGTGTGTAGGTCACAGTATTCCAAACTGGAGAAATTAGAGGCACGCTATTTCTGCACGAAACGAATCGAATTCAGGCCGGTCTTCGGTCCGGGCTAAAGACCCAAACCGTTTCCGGAGAGGGAAGCATTAGATTGGGTCAGTGGCGGATTTACGGGGTGGGTTTTGGGGGTTTAAACCCCCCCCCCCACCTAAGAAGATGGCGTATGCTATTGCTGGTGATTAGAAAGATTTCTTTTATCTTTACCAAGGCTGCTGAATAAGGGTCGCGGCACAAATGATTCCTATAGACACTCCTCCCCTGTATTCGTCCCTCATCTACAATGCAGCCAGTAGTGCATCGATGAAGGGGTGAAGAGGTGGGCAGCCATAAAATTTATAGCGTTTTCCATTTGCATAAATTTCCGCTGTATCAAATATATATAAAAGAGGAAAAAATAGATAAAAATCGCTAGAATTGAGGAAACTCCATAAAATCGCTAATCCACATGACTAAGAAGGGCAGTGCTAAAAAGGAGAAAACGGATTTACAGCTAAGATTGAGGACCGCGGTGATTCGCGGCTAAAATTAAGAAATTAGCGGCGCGCCGATAAAATTGGCCGCACAAATTGAGAAAAAGCGCTGATTGTGAAGCTAAAATGGAGAAAAACGATAATTCACGGATTTTCCAATTCGGGGCTGAAATTCAATAAGAGCGGTGATTCGCGGGTGAAATTGATTTTTTTGCCGGGAATAATTCACGGCTAAAATTTAGAAATAATGCCCAGCTAAATTGAAAACTGCTACCTCGGCGGATCAATTGCAGAAAATCCGCTATTTCGTGGCTATAATTTAGCAAACGCGGTAACTCGCGGCTAAAATGAAGATAACGCCAATCCACATAAAGTCATGACATAAGAACCGAAAAAAAAAAAAAAAAAAAAAATTCAAGAATTGAAGAAAGAAAAAAAAGTTTCCTCACAACCAGGGGACTCGAGCCCCCTTCTTTGGGGCAGTGGTGACGGAAAGGGGGGGCGTTTTCGCGTTTGATCAGTTTGACCATTATTGAGTCTTAATAGACAGCTTTTTGCTATTTTTAGGACACGTATCGTCAGTTCAGACATTTTAAACGTGTGAAAATATCTCAGTTTAGCCGTTTTTAACGCACAAATGGTCGATTTTCAAAACATGAATAATCTGTTTAGAGATTTTCAAAGCGCGAATCGTCAGTTTAACCCTTAATAGGCCACGTTATTAAACATATAGAGTTAGTTTTAGCAATTTTTAGGGCGTGAATACGTCAAACTGCCAGTATATGGCAATTTCTAGGGCATGAATAGTCAGCGTGATATTTTCAAGCCGCGAATCGTCAGTTGAGCTACTTTTAGAAAGCGTAGAGCAGGTTTTGCCAATTGTATGGCTTGTATAGCCTGTTTGGCCAATTTTACGGCGCATAGTCAATGAGTTTTTTTTTTGTTTTTTGTTTTTTTGTTTTGTTTTTGTTTTTTGTTTTTCATTTAAAAGCCGCCCACGATGTCATACCAAGGCGAGGATTGTCAGTTTGGCTATTTTTTGGCGAAATACTGGTCGATTTTACCATTCTCAGGGCTGGGATAATAATTTATTTAAGCGCGTTCAGGGCAAGAATATGACGTCAGTTAAACATTTTTGGAGCTCGTAAAGTCAGTTTGGCCACCTTTTAAAGCGGCGCATCCACCAGTTCGGCTGTTTTTAGCGTGCTTAGTCCCATGAAGGTTATAGTTTGACCATTATTGGCGCACCAATGGTCAATTTTGCAGCCTTCAGGGCAGGAATCATCAGTTTAGGCATATTCAGGGCGTGAACCGTCAGTTTAGCCAATTTTTTGCACTTGGAGTCAGTTTGGCCATTTTTAGAGAGGTACCTAATTGCCAATTTTTAGGGTATAATTAGTCGCAGTTTAGCCGTTTTCAAAAGGCATAGATCGTCAGTTTTGCTATTTTGGGGCGCGATTATAGTCAGCTTAGCCGTTTTTATGGTGGGAATAGCTATTTCTAGGTAGTAATAAATCGCTGTTGAGTCATTTTTAGTAGATCGAAGGTCACAATTTCCCCCAAGCCCCCCCCCCTTGAGGAAATCCTGGATCAGCCGTCTGCTCAAAGATATATCCCTTAATGTAGATAAAAAGCTCATTCGCTGCTCAACTCGAGAAAATACGTGGCTGAAGTGGGACGAGACGCGATCATTCGCTGCAGAAACGGGGAAAAACGAATAAATCGCGGATCAATTTGAGAAAACCCGTTAATTCACGGCTAAAATTGTGAAAAAGTGCTTATATCGCGGCAAAAATTGGGAAAACACCAATTCGTGGTTACTATACAGGCAAGTTTCGGGCTAAAACTCAGAATTAAGAGAGAGTTAATCGGACTTACGAGCTTATCCGATGGAAAATAGAGTTAATTCGCATTTTCCGCAAGAGTGGATTTATGGTGTGTAACCCCTCCCAAGACAAAAACCTAGATCCGCCACTGGATTGGGTTCATTTGTTGAGTAAAAATATCTATACCAGCGCTATATGCATCGAGCTTTTTGGATCACACCGAGACCGAGACTAAGTCTCGAGAAAATGAGACTTAGTCTCGGTCTCGGTCCAGAAAATGCAATCTCGATCTCGGTCTCGGTCTCGATTTCGAGACCGAGACGAGACCGAGACTTTTTCTCGGTCTCGGTGCATCACTAGCTAAAACTAGTATTTACTAGATAAATCTCTCGCGAAATTCAGTGAACTTTAATTAACCGGAAGAACATAGACCTGAAACTGGTCTTATTCGAAAGGATCTATGGAGATTATTACAAATATAATCGTCTGCCGGTGTCTGACTGGGGCATTCGCACTCGGTGGCCAGTCAAACTCCCTAAATCAGGGATATTAATTAAACAGAAAAACTAAGTCCGGAATATTGTCTTATGCGACAGGTTTCATGTGGCTGAATACGAAAATGATCGTCTGCCGGTGTCTACCTGGGGCACTTGCCCTCAGTGACCCATCAAACTGCACAGAGAGAAAATGATTAACCGGAAGAAAATAGTCGTGATACTAGTCTCATTCGAAAGGTTTTATGGAGCTAATTACAAATATGGTCGTCCGCCACCGTCTGCCTGGGGCATTTGCCCTCTGTGGCTCGCCAAACTCACGAAATATGCTAAAATTTTAAATAACTGGAAGAACATAGTCCCGAAACTGGCCTTATTCGATAGAATTTATGGAAATGATTACAAATACGATCGTCTGGCGCTGTCAGCCTGGTGCATTTGCCCTCAGTGGCCGGCCAAACTTCCTACATCTACGTCGGCAGACGATCAAATTCGTAATCAGCTCCATAAAACCTTTCGAATTAGACTAGTATCACGACTATGTTCCTCTGGTTAATCATTTTCCCTCTGTGCAATTTGACGGGTCACTGAGGGCAAGTGCCCCAGGCAGACGCCGATAGACGATGATATTTGTAATCATTTCCAAAAAACCTATCGAATAGGACCAGTTTCAGGACTATGTTCTTTCGGTTAATTAACATTTTCCAAATTTCGAGAGTTTGGCGAGCCACAAAGGGCAAATGCCCCCGGCAGACGGCACCAGACGATCATATTCGTAATCAGCTCCATATAACCTTTCGAATGTGACTAGTTTCAGGACTATGTTCTTCCGGTTAATCATTTTCCTCCGGTGCAGTTTGACTGGTCACTAAGGGCAAGTGCCCCAAGCAGACACCGGCAGACGATCACTTTCGTATTCAGCCACATGAAATGTGTTGCTAAAGACCATTTTCCGGACTTAGTTCTTCCGGTTAATTAAAATCCCCGCTTTAAGGAGTTTAATGGCCACCGAGGGCAAATGCTCCAGGCAGACGCCGGCAGACGATTGTATTTGTGATGATCTCCATAAAACCTATCAAATAAGACCAGTTTCGGGGCTGTGTTCTTCCGTTTAATTAAAATTTACCGAATTACGTGAAATTGGCGAGCCACAGAGGGCAAATGCCCCAGACAGACGGCGGTAGACGATGATATTTGTAATTATTTCCATAAAACCTATCGAATATGACCAGTTTCAGGACTATGTTCTTTCGATTAATTAATATTTTCCAAATTTCGAGAGTTTGGCGGCGCCACAAAGGGCAAACGCCCCAGGCAGACAACTCAACTCCAATCAACTCCATAAAACCTTTCGAATGAGACTAGTTTCAGGACTATGTTCTTCCGGTTGAATTCATGTCCCAAATTAAGGACTTTAATTAGCTATAAAATCCTTAGGTATGGCAGACTTCCGGACTCGTAAATAGATGGTCAAATGCCATCATTTTGCATACCTTTCGTGACTATGTTCTTCCGGTTGAATGGGACTGTCGCCATCTCTCGAACTACTACCTCTACTCTTCGTTACCCGAAATTTCATATTTTACACGTATAATTATTTGTCTTAAGGTGAAATAATGCTTCACAAATCTTTGTAAAATCGAGAAAAAGGGAATTTTCAATTACCATTAAATAACATTACCCGCCGCGCACTGATACTTTTCCTGCAAGGCTAGAGCTTACTCTCATTCACCTTAAGCCGCGTGTCCACTGAACGCGCATTGTTCGCGAACAGGGTTTGCAAACGTTTGCGAACATGATGCGCGTGCAATGGAAACTGGAAACAATCATTCGCGCCGCGCATTGTTTGCAAACACTTAAATTGTGTAAATTCTTGTTTCCATTGAGCGAGCATTGTTCGCGAACATGGTTGGCAAACGTTTGAGAACCCGATGCGCGTGCAGTGGAAACACTTCGCGCGCCGCGCATTGTTCGCAAACAGTGTTTGTTTGTGTGCTCTCTTTTCCCATCAGGCGCAGTGCTAAAGAACACCCCTGCTCATTGATTCGGCTGCATTGAACCTCAGGGGAAAGCGGCGGTCATTTTTTCCTTGACAAGGCGGATAGTTTCAGGCCGGCACTGATGTGTGTGAATAGGCCTTTATGCTCGGCAGCTTTTAGTGGGCACATTAAAATGCGTTACTCACCGATCTCCGAGTGGTGCACCGCTTCTTGTCGATGTTGTGCAACTCTACAACTACCGAGTCAAGTATTAACAGGTGCGATGAACCTCAGTTTTCTTATCAGTTATTTTATCTTTGACAGTTAGTCCATAACAGTGTACTGATATTTAACCCATCTCTAACTATTGAAACTGAATCTGAAATTTGAATAAGTAATTCAGTGCTTGGATAATTGATCCTAAACTGAACATAACCTCCAACTCCGGCATTGAGCCTCAGCTGCTGCAGTGAGAACAGCGGCTTGTCATCCATTTCAACATGTGCTAGCACTGGAGGATTTCTGGAAAGTTGGTGTCTTTTTTCGAAACATCGTGTATTTTGTCCAATAAAATATCGAAGTCCAACTGCGACATCCGATTTAAACTCTCGAAGAGCCGGGTTTCATCCGTTCTTAAATCTGCTATAAACTGACTGGAGTTTCTTGTCGTATTGGACTGATGACA